>APFE031716197.1:4295-31969 GCA_000404065.3 Pinus taeda
AAGTTTCCAGATGAATATTTATTTGCAGTAACTACTAAGACTCCTTGGTATGCAGATATTGCCAACTATTTGGTTACAGGGAAACTGCCTCCACATCTATTTCCTGGTGAAAAAAGAACAATTGTTCAGGAGAGTTCAAAATATTCATGGATTTCTAACAAATTGTTTAAAACAGGGCCAGATTGTGTGATCAGAAGATGTGTTCGGGAAGATGAAATGCCTGACACCCTCAAGGCATGTCATGATGAGCCATACGGTGGACACTTTGCTGACAAAAGGACAGCCTATAAAATCCTTTCTTTAGGATATTATTGGCCTTCCCTCTTTAAGGACACAAAAGAATATGTCAAAAGGTGTGATAGCTGCCAAAGAGTAGGGAAACCGACTCTTTCAAATGAAATGTCATTACAACCATAGGTACTCATTGAACCCTTTGAAAAATGGGCTTTAGATTTCATTGGACCCATCAATCCACCATCTAAGCAAAAGAAGTATATATTGGTATGCACTGATTATGTCACTAAATGGGTAGAATCCAAAGCATTACTTTCTGCTACTGAAAATTAAGTTGTTAACTTTCTTTATGAGGATATTTTTACTCGCTTTAGTGTCCCAAGAGAAATTGTGACAGATCAAGGAAGTAAATTTACATCCAACATGATGGAGAAGTTGATGGAAGAATACAAGATCAAGCATAGGAAATCTACTCCTTACATTCCACAAGAAAATGGCTAAGTGGAGTCTACAAACAAATTCATTGAAAGTATCATCACCAATACTGCTCATCTACATAGAAGAGATTGGGCTGAAAGGCTTGTTGAAGCCTTATGGGCCTACAGAACTACATGGAGGAACACAACAGGACATTCTCCTTATGAACTTGTTTATGGGAAAGAAGTCCTGCTCCCCATTGAATTTCAAGTTAAAACTTTCAAGATGGCAGTTTAGTTGGGGATGGACTTATCAGAAGCTCAAAAACAAAGAATGGAGCAGTTGAATGAACTAGATGAGATTAGACAAGAAGCAATTCTAAGAACTGATCTAGTTCAACATCAAAGGGCTAAGTGGCATGACAGATATATCAAAGAGAAAAAGTTTCAAGAGGGAGATTGGGCACTACTATTTGATTCCAAGTTTAAAGACTTCAAAGGAAAATTTCAGACTCATTGGCTTGGGCCATATGAGATCGAAAAAGTCTTTAACAATGGAGTGGTAAGAATCAAGACCATTGATGAATTTCAAACTCCTCTTATTGTGAATGGCCATAGATTAAAGATTTATCATAAGCCACTCTCAAAAGAAGAATTTGTCAAAATGTTTCAAGAAAATTCTGCAATAAAGTTGGTGAAGAAAAATTCTTCTTCCCCACCAACCTAGTCTTTGTTCCTTTTTGTTAAAAAAAGAAAAAAGAAAAAAAAAGAGAAAAAAAAATAAATTTGTATAAGCCTGAAAACCAATCTCTGATTGGCAGTCTTATACAGAAAATGTAGAGTGAAAATCAGGGACACCTAACACTCTATATTTTCCAAAAAAAAAATCTTTCTTTCTTTCTCATTTCCATCTCACTCCACTCACTTCATCTCACTTCATTTCATTTCCATTTTCACTCCACTCACTTCATTTCACTCCATCTCATCCATTTAATTTCGCTCCATCTCATCCATTTCATTTCATCAATAATTTTTTTTTTTCCCATGATCATTTCCATTCAGATAGTTATTGTCTAACTATATCTATTTAGCTAAGTGGTTGTTGTGCCATGTTTTCGCAGCCGGAATCAGTTTCCACAGCCAGAAGCAGTTTTTGCAGCCACCACTCTGTTTTTCAAATTTACAGTCAAGATGTTAGTGCAATAAAATGAAAATGCAGGTATGACTAAGCATGAAGACATGTATATGGAGAATCTACAGACATCAACAGGGAGCAATTGAGTAAGGGCTAATGGACAACAAAGACGAGAATTCTAAAGGTATGGGGAAAAATTTCTTTGAAATAGCAATTAAAGGCACAAATTTGCATAGTTATTGAACCATTAAAGCTCACTATGTGCAATTATTATTACGATAGCTCCACTACCATTCCACGACCTTACTCCATAAACCATACATTTACTCCCTAAACGGTCTCATGATTATTTTCGGGTTCAACTCATAGATGAATTGCACTCCCACACTCCACTTGTATTCATGAGACGTGACCTATGTAAATACGGCTCCTCTCAACCGTACTTTGTGCAATCATTTTATCTACGTGTAATGTCTCTCACACAGTTGTTCAATTCAAAATTCTGACGCCATTTCACTTGTGTTAAAGCTGCACCTTGATAGCATATGTCTCCATTTCATCTCAGCTGCTCATCCTTTGCTTCCGATTACAGCTCTTGAACACCCCAATTCCCGTATCCATTTTCCATTTTCGGCCATCGTTCTTCCACAAACTGTGCAACAGAGCCATCTCACCTCTCATAAAACCCTCATACAATACACAGTTGAATTCCAGAGAGAATTTTAAACAAAGGAAAAGATGGGGCAGTTACTGAGGGCAGAGCCGGAAGGGCTTAAGTTTTTAGAAGGTTATCCTTAGGCAAAAGAGTTGCTGGAGAAAGCTAAATGGCTTCGTTTCATTCAGAAATTCAAAGGCCATAATAAAGAAGTAACGAAAGCCTTTGCAAGGTCTTTTAATGACCAGGTGGTGGAGATTGGAGATTTGAAATTCACGGTCACTAAAGCCTCAATTGCAGCTACTACATATTTTCCCCAAGAAGGCGAGCGTTGGTTTAAAAACAAAAGTCTGGACGAGCAAGCATGGAGAGTTATATTGCGTAACCCGGGTATGGACGTTATTGTACTTACAAGAGGGATTCCCATTCATGCATTGAAAGAAGAATGGGCAGGCTTACTATTAATCATTCAAAAGTTTATCACTTGTGAAGGCTGATTTGGGATGATGTACATGTATCACACTAGGCTATTGATGAACCTTTTAGAGAAACAAGCTCTTAATCTGCCCTATTTCTTACTGTTGAGTTTGAAAAAGATGAGCACTATAGTCCAAAAGAACATAGGAGATATAGAGCCTCATTTATATCATCATGGACTCATGAGGATTCTAGTTGAAGACCAGTTGAAGAGAAACAAAGATACTTGGGAGCAATTTCTAGTGAGAAACTATTTTCAAGAGCAATCTGAAGCACCGGGAAGCAGTACACCAAAGGCACCGAGAAAGAGTAGGAGAAAAGGAAAAAGTTCCATAATCCAAGACTCTCCTATTGATAAAACTAAAGAACTAAGGACAGAAAACAAAGAAAGTTGAAGTGAAAGAGGAACTTACAAGATGTTTACCAATCACTAGAACCATCTATAGAGGAAGACTATCAAGTGTTATCTGAGAGACTAGTGCATCTCCAAAAACAAGCTGCCATAGCTAAGAAGGAAGAAAAAGGGAAACAAACTATGGAAGAGGAAAGTACTAGCCCACAATACTTAAGAAGGAGCAGCAGACTCAAAGGAAAGTGGAGGAGAACACAAGTAAAAAGACCCCACTTCATTGACTTGGGTGGGGAAACACCTGAGAAACCTCAAGCTGGCTGTAGTCCACCTCATCTTCTGCCGAATATTGAAGCCAACCCCTCAGATGTTGATGTAAGCCCTTCTCGGCCAGAACTAGAAGACAGTCCTCCTCCTCAACAAGACTTTGAAGCCAGCCCAAGGAAAGCACCTGAAATCGGTCCAAAACAGCAAGAGGTATATGACTACCTCTAATCTTTAGAGAAGACAGTTGCATGCCTAAGCACACCATCCCTTCTGCCTCACATAACACAAGATGCACAGGTTCAAGCTTTGAAACAATAAGTGTTTGAATTGGAGGTTTTAAATAGGAACATTAAAAAAGAAAATGAGGCATTAAAAGAGCAAAGCAAAGTGGAAAAAATTATTCATGATAATACCATGTTAAATATGGGTTTGTGGGAAAAGAAGAACAAGAAACTAAAGAAGAAGTGCAGAAAGTTGAGCAGGGAATTAATCAATCTCAAGTTCAGATGTTTGATAAGGAAACCCAAGATGGTGGTAGCACCAAGAAAGAAGAGGAGAGGATTGGATGTATTAGCAGAGGCTTTAGAATACATAAACTAAAGGGAGATGACTAAATTTTGGTTGCATGAGGACATGCAACACCTTCACAGTGGGGGTATGTTCAGTCCCAAACTTACATCTTCCCTACATCCCTTTTTAGCCTTTTTCTCCAGTTCCCTGAACCTTTAAGCTATCAAATCATTACATATTAGTTTAAAATGAGCATAAAAAAGGTTTCCTAACTATGTTTTGTGACTGCTGTTTGATTTAGATTTTTGTTCAACCAGCTGCGGAATCTGTCACTTTCCACAGCCATAATTAGTTTCTGCAGCCTTTTTGTTAAACTCTATGCTACAGGTGTCTATTGAAGAACTCAGCCACATGGGCAAGCTACAAAGGACGTGGACATGGAACGTGTCCCCTTGGTTCAGCCAAATCATCCACAGCAGCCCGCGGTCAAGGCCGGTCAAACGGTGGTCAACACAAAGAGTTTAGTGGTGGCACGACTCTGTTTTCATCATGAGGAGGATTGCGTGGCAAGGTCCTGAGTTTTAGGAGGTGTGCTAACACCTAGGGACTACTCATGGACCGAATCCAACAAACCACCTCCTTGGATTTACTTCCCACGGCTACCATGTTGCTAAATTTCCGATTATGGTCTTTTACGTGTCTGGCTACCAGCGCAGACCTTGTTAGTTAATTATGTATTTTCTACTATAAATAACGCATCTTCATATGCATATAGGCTAGTAGTTGTTGTTATGTAATCTTGACTATTGTACGAGCCATTGAGCCGAGACTTAGCTTCTATTTTATGACTGCATTGCAATATATGAGAAGACACAGATTTTGCGTTCAAATTCGTGATTTGTTCTGATTGACCGAGGTTGCAGAGGGCCCCTGTACACCAAGGTCCTGTAGTTGATGTGTAGCTTTATGTTTTTCTTCATTTTACGCTCTTGATACCATAGATATTTGTTGTATATATTAACTTGCTCATGGTATTTATGTTATTTGTTGTCCATAGCTTCTTTTATGCTCATAATTGATTGTCAACTAATTAGTGTTTTCATTTCAAGTTCTAATAGGAAGCCCAGGCAGTGCATATAGTTTTTGATGACTAATGACATGATGGAATTATCTTGTCCTACTTCTGATTTGTTTTATTAGCTCTAATTCCAACACTACTTATTTCTCTAGTTTTGCTTTGTTCATCTACTTTTCTACAAGATAAGATATTAGACTATTCATATCATTCTTCAGATACCTCCTATAGCCATAGCTAGTTGAATGGTGAGGGATTGAGTGTGAATGTAAAGTTTGATACTAGTTTGCTTACTTTTGCAAGTTAGTGATTAGATTACTCATAACATTATCAGTTGCCTCCTATAGCCAGAGCGAGTTGAATGGTGAGG
The DNA here is from genome assembly GCA_000404065.3 of Pinus taeda. NCBI lineage: Eukaryota > Viridiplantae > Streptophyta > Pinopsida > Pinales > Pinaceae > Pinus > Pinus taeda. The sequence continues at coordinate 9,784 of APFE031716197.1, forward strand.
GATTGTAGGATGAATGTGTAGTTTAATCTTAGTTTTGTTTTATGCAATTTAGATATCAGATTACCCAATTTGTGTGTGATTACCTCCTATAGGCAGCGCGAGTCGAATGGTGAAGGGTCAAAAATGAATTGATGTGATATGCTTTAGTTTACTTTGCTTACAGTTTTTAAATTGCTTTGAGTTCAGTCTTTTCTTTTCTTTATACAATAACAAGGATATTGGGTTCCATAGTCACTAGTTCACTATTTTGTTAATTAGAATCTAGGCTTATCTTGATTTCATCATTGTAAGTTTGAACACCTTTGGAACACTTTGAAGTTTGGAAATTATTTTAAAGGTCATCATTATCTTGAATATGTTTTTCCATACTTGATTACTAGAATCACCATCTCACACACCATCTCACATTAGGGAATCAACAAGAAGATAAATCCAAAAAAAAATCAAAAACTAAAAATGGCAAAGAAATAAGAAAATGGTTATCTTGCATAGATAGTGCACTTCACTTCAACAGTTTACGACTCTCAGATTGACAATTTATATAGCAATTTAGAACACACTAAATTGACCAAACACTATGTTCTCCCTCTTTTCTTCCCTCAACTTTTCCCTTCTGATCAGAAGGTTAGCCTCTACATCTACTGCATTGTTCTGCATCTCTTCAAGTGTTGCAAGGTTCCTTTCTCTCAGCTGAAACTCCATTTCCGGAACAAAGGCATCCTGGTAATGTAAGAGAGCTAAGCTGGGAGGGGGTCTTATATTCGCAGATATTGAACAATAGAATTGATTGAATCTGGTAGAAAACTATTGTACCATCTCTCTTGACCATCTTTTTAGCTAGTCATACTCTTCTAGAATCAGGAAATGGTTTTCTTTGACCACCCATTTGTCAAGGAAAACTTTGGTAAACTGCAGAAAATTTGAGATGCTTGTAGTTGGTAGGTTTTTGAACTAACTCTTGAATTTTCCTTGCAAAGAAAGAGAAAATATCCTGATACTAACATCCTCTTCATCAAATTCAAAAAGGTCGAGGAAAGTCTCAAAATTATGCATATGTCTCTTAGTAGTGATGTTGTCACACTCACCATCAAACCTTGGCAGATATAGGTAATGAGTTTCAGGGAGAGCATGGAGTATATGAAGTAATATGAGTGGTTTGTATCTATATGGAATTTTACAAGTTGTAGGAGTATGTACAGAAGCTGTAGGATCAGCCTTGATCTCTTGAGGTTCATCAATTTGAAAATGGTCATCATAAGATTCAAAAAAAGGGTCTAGACCAAGATCAAAGGTGTACATGGAATTTGTATTTACAACCTTCAAAGGAAAGGAATCCAACAAAGGTCCATGATATTTTCTCAAACATAATATACCTTGGAAAAACTTCTGGAAATTTTTAGGAAAAGAGAAGAGATATTTCATGATAAAAAACTTGATGTCTTGAATAAAAGTCCAAGTTGAATACCTGATCTTCCCATGTTGTCCTTTCATATTTTTTGGCAAGGTTTATCCTCCACTGGAGTCTTTGAATTGTATTTCGAAACCAATTTGGAGTTTTCAGGTGGATTATTTCAGCCTTCGTGTGCCTGATTACTGTCCACCATCAACAATTAGATCTAAACTTTGTCGTACACCCAGGGAAAATGAATCTTTTGTTCCCTGACAACGACACCAGTATATTATCACTCCTCCAGATCCCCAAGGTTGAGGAAGAGTCCAGCTGCGGTAACCGTAGACAAAACTTTTGACTTGGTAGCTAGCCCTACCAGGATGGAGAGGGATCTCTCCAAAGAATCACAACCAAGAGGGCTAGATAGATTAGGGTTTTAGGCTAGATATAGTAGCTTAGGGTTTGTGTGATTTGAATTGGTTGGGGTAGTCACTGGATGAGTGAATTAGGTCAGAGAGTGAACTAGGTCAGGGAAAAAGAGAGTCATAATTGCATACATCTGATGGGGCAAGGTAGGAAAGTTACTTTAACACTTTGTAGTATAGTGATGAGATGGTTTATACTAGTGAAGTGCTAAAAAGAGCATGAGATCATGAATTCTTTTTAAACTGAAGAAATGAAACAATCTATGATGATTTTCGCAAAACAGAGCATAGAGGAAGAATTCTTCTTATAAAACCTTGAAAATCAAACATATTCATGAGAGTTACAAAAAATTCATACATATGAAACTGAAGAAGAAACAATATCAAAATATCATGCCACATGAATCCCAACAAAATAGTTGCAACTCATCCAATATATTTCATGCAAAGTATGAAAACCTAATAAAATATCTAATGGAGTCCAACCTGTAGAATGACTAAGAGAATACATAATATAGGCCTCAAACCAACTCCTCTAGCCTCAGGGGTCGAATCCATGAGAGGAGGAGTAGTTGCAACAAAAACGGAACTAATAGCTAGAGTGTAGGGTGGTCAAAGTGACTCATCCCTAACTTAAGCAAACTGATTCATTGCAAGTCATGGAGGCCATTTACCTAATGTATTTACCCTAGGTAATAGTAATAACATAATAATTACATCATACTTATCAATTAAATTAGTAAAAAACTAATTCCCCATAGGTAAAAATGAAATTGGAGAGAAACATTGAAAATATGGGCTAACTGTCAAACATGTGGCACCAATGTCAAAGCCATCTTCAAGCTGACCTTTGCCTACCTTCTTGATTTCCAAATCCAGTCTAGGATAGATCATTAGAAAGCATATCCTGTCTAGATTCCAAAACATCCCTTTTTTTTCAAAATGGGCTTGATTTTCCCCTTCAAAATTGCAATTTCCCAAGACTACTAAAATGTGCACCACCTGGTCTAGAAAAGAGGCAGAAACATGATTTCTAGGTGGTTTTTTGCCTTTTTCACCCACCAATTTTGCCTTCCATGGCTAGAAACATGGTTTTCTTGATTGTATTGGTCCTTCTAAATCCAATGGTGGTGACCATTCCTCAAAAAGGTGCCTCCAAAAAGTGCGCAACACCTAAGGCATTGTGTGTTTGACCAAAATGCTAATATAAAAATTGCCTTAAAACGACAGAAAATGCTGGATGAAAAAATTTGAACCAAGTTTCTTCAAAATTGTTTGATAAGCTGATGTCTAAGGTGGATAGGTATCTAGTGAGACCTCAGCAAGTATTTCAAGCTTCTTTTTCTCCTCATGGTGAGTTAGGGCTTCAATTCTTGCCCTAAAAGTTTTCAGCTTTGCCCTTGCTATTTCGTTTCTTTGGCAATAGTACTTTGCCATCTTTCTTTGAATTTCAGTGTCTCTTATGTCTTTGTCTAAGAGGCTTTCAAGATGAGTGCTCACCTTATCAAGTCAATGCTCCCTATTCTCATTTACCATTTTGGAAAATTTCTCATTTAGGGTGAGCTCATTAGCTTGTTCAGACTCCTTTTTCTTTTCTAGCTTCAAAGCTCTCTTTAGGCCTCTAGTCCTTGGCCTTCTTCTTGACACCTGCTCTTCCAGCTGGTCACTATATTCTCCATATGCCTCATCAAGTAAGGCCTTAGCCTTTTCAGCCTCTCTCTTTGCCTTGATGAGTTGAATCTCCATGAGCTCATGTTTGACCTCAAACTATTTGTTTTCATTCTCATAGTATGGAATAATGTATTTGGCCCTTTGCAAGTTGACCCGGAGCTCTCATATGAGTGCATTCTTCTCTTTGATGAAAATGGTTTTGTTTTCATTATCATCATTTTCACTTAAGTCAACTAAGTGAAAATCTTAATTTGTCTCATGGAGGTCCTCCTGCTGCTACTGAATCTTCTCCTCTGTCACTTTTTCCTTACCTTTATGTACCTGCTTTACTGATGAAGAAGACAAGGCCCCTCCCACAATCTATGGGGAAAAAATTTCCTATGCCCTCTCTGATAGGTATGTGCCAAGGTGCCCAAGCTAGCCCCTTTAGGTTTGCTGATCTCAGCATGTTACATGTGCTATTGCTCTCTGTCTTCATCTATCCTAGGTGAATGAATAGGCTCATGAAATGGTGATGATGGAGGTGACGATGTGGCTAACTCATCAGATGAATATGAATGATGTATGGGCTGAGATGGAGGAATGGAGGTGTACGAATGAGATGATTAAGGGATTCTTTGGACATTTTGAGTGGGTGCATGAGTGAATATGGGATTAGCTATGAAAGTGCTCCATGCAATATTGAGTTCCTTAAGGTGGTAAAGGACTATGAATTTGATGAGGGAATGATGAAATAGGATCTCATTTGATCTTTGTACTCCCTCTTTTGGGCAATGTAGGCCATCTTCTCAACACTCCTGAAAAGATAGTACGGTATATTGGGCATTTTTACCCTAGTGAAATGCATTACAAGCCAGATATGATAAGAATAGACCTTAGAGAATCGACCTTCACATGAAAAATAATTCATTATAATATTCATCACTGGGGCATATCTGTCAAGGAGGTGTGAAAAAGGAAAATATGCCCTTTTTTCATTTCTACCTTGGTTTCATGTAAGGCTCATAATAATGGCTATCAAATCATGTTGTTTGAACCATTTTTCCCCAACATCTCGAATCCTAGTGGCAGCTGATATGATGGTAGTAGACAAAGTGAAAATTATACCTGCTAGAGTGACTTGGTTGTCTTGAAGTTTAGTAATGAAGAACCCATTCGACTCAGGATGATGGTGGACTTCTTGTACTTGTTCACAAAAATCATAACAACCTAGCCATTTGAAGGATGTCAAAGTCATAGGGGATGCTAGGAGTTACTTGAGATCTGTGGGCTCAAACCTGTGTATATGTCCTCCTTTGTGTGGCCTCCTCTATTCCATGTCTTCTTCTCTATCTGTTTCCTCTTCTTCACTATGTGGTCTATATTCCTCCTCTGCCATGTTGTTTAAGTATCAAACCCTAGGGAGGTGTAAGGTAGGGGGAATGTAGTTTTTAGGGAATAGTAAATGGGGAAGGGTGAATAGGGAGATGATGGGTGTAGGGGTATATGTCTTTGAAGAGGGATATAGGGTAGTGTTATGATAGTTTGGGGATGCGGAAATTCGTTTACAATAGAGGGGTTTGGGAGCCTAGGTAGTGTGGTATCACCTAGGACTTAGGGTTTTAAGGATAAAGGTTTAGGGATTATTTGGGATATAAAGATTTAGGGAGAAGGAAGGAGGGTGACGGGAAATGTATAAAAGGGAATGGGAGTGCAAGGGTAGTGTTGGGGGAGAAATATAGGGTTTATATATAGGATTAAACACCAAATCTTCAATAAACCTATAAAGCACTTAGGAATTGACTAGAGGAGGAGGAAAAGCACATGGTTTAGCTGCTACTTAGTTGTTTTAAGGTTGATAATGCTTTGGAGGAACTGAGGAGGTAGCTTGAGTGTTGTTGGATAAACACACAGTGCTAGTGCAGAGTGTGTAGCACCTTAGCCAAATGCACAACACCTTAAAGAAATGCATAACTCCTTAAGGAAACACACAGCTCTAGAAGGAAACGTGCATCACTAGAAAGACACGTGCGGCACCTACCCTGTTTCACTTTGATTTTGCCTAGAAGTGTGAAAAACCTCTCTTATGGTTTTCTCAATGAGTGCTAGGAGGCAAATGAAGGTAGGTTTGGAGGCAAGAAGTATTTTATAGGTGATTGAGTTTGATCATTTTATTTTCAAGCTCACTTTATAACGTTTCATTTGACCCCTTTTTGACCTCTTTGCTGATTTGTTTTCTGACTTTTTATTTTGCGGGTGGATGACACTGAAGCTTTGACAATCTTCACTTTGATTTTTGTTTGGATGATCTTGGCAATGGATTTTGCATAAAAAGCTAAAATAGTGACTTATTACATATGATAAACATAAAATTACATAAATAAAATAAAAATTATTACATCTCTCTTTTGAAATAAATTACAAACTGGAATGAAATTCTTGCTTAAAATCAAATTTGGAACTTCCACAACCATGTTTACATGCTTGTAAACCCTTATTTGAATGAAAAAGGGATATTATTTGCTTCTATCACATACTTTGTTGGCCTTATGTAGTGATATGATGTTTTATTAGACCTTGGAAAATGAAACCTAAGTGGCACCTTGAATGACTAGACTCCATGTTGACTTGACTGACATAAAGACATGATGAAATGAACTTTTATGATTGATGTGTGCCCAATAAGGCATGAAGGTGGACCAACAAGTATTGATTTTTGAGGGAGAGTGAGGTTTAATTAACTAAGGCTATCATTAGTGAGTAAATTTTTGAATGACCTAGGCGGAATGACAAAAATTTTAGAATGGGACCCTAATACAGTATGAAAAGAGGAGTTTTGATCACTGATGGAAATATGAAAATATTGACTCTAACAGTGCTTATGGAATCTATATGGGAGTCAAACTTACATGTCCACAAGGCTATGGAAGTTAGAAGTACTACGAGTAACATGGCACTTAGAATTCCTAAGAGTAACATATTCAATGGGTTAATGTTGTCTTGAAATATTACATAGAGGTATTTACATGGTTGAAACAATTTCAATATGTAGAGATGTTTGGCCTATCTAAGTTAACATTGGGAATTTTTAGAAAATCGCTTGAAATTCTAGTTATAAATCATGTTAAGATTATGAATTAAAAGTAGTTGTATACTATTTTTACGAGTTTTGGTGCAGAAACCTAGAAAGGGTTTGAAGAGAGATATTTTGTACCCACATTAATTGGTTCTCCTCATTAGAGGGAAACGTGAACTAGCAACCTGCTTCAATACCCAACAATATTTTTCTGGATGTTAATTTGACAATATTACAAGTAGAAGAATTCAGTTTAGCAAAAGAATGGCCTGTCACAAACAACTCTCTACCATAACAAACCTCTACAAATCATCAAAGCATTCATCATCAAATATAGAATTTTGTAAATGAACAAAACCTACCAAATTTGTATTCTACTTAGAATCCTCTATGATGGGAGTTAGAATATCCTCGTGCCACTAGATATCATCATTGTAAGATATTTCATTTGAAACCAAATATAATGGATAATATTCACCCTTATGATATTTATGAAGTGCTACAATATGCTATTTAGTAAATCCATCACTCTTTTTCTCCTTAGCTTTGAAATCTCATACATAAGTGGATAATATGATGAAAGAGAAGGCTAGTCATCCATGTGATCATAAAATTCATCTTCAAAATTTTAAATGAGTAGACCACGGATTTCTTCTTCTATGGAGGAAAAAGGAGCATGCAATGCTTCAACAATTTTTACTATTTCAAACACTAGTCGCTTCAAGCTCAACCTTTTATTCTATTTCAACCACTAGGGGCTTCATGGGGTTGCTATACAATAGAAGCATCAAATACAAGTATTAATCATCACATAACCATCAGAAGGGCCACTCTTCAACCTATTCTTATTCATAATTAAGATCCTATAACTTATTGATTACTTTCATTAAAGTTGCAAATGAAGATAATTCCTTTCCACCAAGACTTCCAGACCATATTTCTATAAAATCTTCCAAGGTATATATGGTCATTCTCATCATTATATCTTCATGGACAACACCAATATTTGAAATAATTTCATGAAGGATTTAATATGTAATGTAGTTGAAATAGTATAGCCATGGAATTTCCCAATGTGTTCAATGTTCCAATATGATGAGAGCTCATTTAGGAATGTAGAGATACTTGAGAAATCAAGTGGGGCATAACACTTGACCTCCTATGGGTGTAATTCCATGTTTCTCCACTTCTAAATATTTAATATGAATAGATGAAATGAAAATTCGAAAATATATTACAATCATACCTTATTTCAATATCAAAGGAGTTTTCAAATGAGAAAGACATATGTTGTTTGCTGAGCTCTGGTGCAGTGGTATATTAGTGTAAGTTTACCTTTTCTGTCCCAAATCATATTCCTAACAGATGGTTTTTAAGATATGTTTACGACATCTACTTAAAAATCATAGGAGTGACATGGCTGAGGGTTAACTTTGGCTTCAAAACCTATCAATATTATGGATTAGAAGATAATTGTACACTATTTACTATGCCCTAGTACAATGTTAAATCAATGTAAGTTTACATTCTTTGACCCAAATTCTATTCCTAATAGATGCTGCTAGTGGAATCTATTCGGGAGTTAGACTTACATGTCCATATGGTTATGGAATTTATAAGACGTAAGAGTAACATGGCACTAAGAAATCCTAGGAGTAACATATTCAATGGATTAATGTTATCTCGAAATATTACATAGAGGTATTTATATGGTTGAAAAAAATTCAAGATGCACTTATGTTTAGACTATATAACTTAATAATGGTCATTTTTAGAAAAGCACTTGAAATTTTGGTTACAAATAATGTGAAATAGTTGTACTCTATTTTGCTGGGTTTTGGTGCAACAACCTAGAAATGGCTTGAAGAGAAATAGACTCTTCCCACACCAATTGGTTCTCCTCGTCAAAGGGAAAAGCCAAGAAGAAGCTTGCTTCACTACCCAACAAGAATTTTCTAGATGAAAATCTTACAAGACTACAAGTAGAAGAATTTATGTTAGCCACATAATGGCCAATAGAAAACAACCCTCTACCATAACAAACCTCTTCAAATCATCAAAGCTTTCATCATCAAATATAGAATTTTGTAAATGAATAGAACCTACCAAATTTGTGTCCTCCTTAGAATCCTAGATGATGGGAGTTGGAATATCCTCATACCACTATATATCATCGTTGCAAGATATTCTTTTGAAACCAGATAGAATGGATAGTATTCAACATTCTGATCTTTATAAAGTGCTACAATATGGTATTTAGTAACTTCATCACACTTTTTCTCCTTAGCTTTGAAATCTCATACATAAGTGGTTCATATGATTGAAGGGAAGGCTAGTCATCGACGTGATCATAAAATTCATCTTCAATTTTTTAAATGAGTAGCCCATGACTTTCTTTTTATATGGCAGAAAAAAGAGCATGCAATGCTTGAAACCTTCTTTCTATTTCAACTAATAGTCGCTTCACACTCAACCTTTTATTCTATTTCAACGAATAATGGCTTCAAGGGGTTATTGTACAATAGAAGCATCAAATACAACTATCAATCATCACATAACCATCAGAAGGCCCACTCTTCAACCTATTCTTTTTCATAATTAAGATCCTATAAGTTATCGAATACTTTTATTAAACTTGCAAATGAATATAATTCATTTCCACCGAGACTTCCAAAACATATTTCTATAAAAAATATTGAAAGGTATATATGGTCATTCTCATCACTATATCGTCATGGAAAACACCAATATTTGAAATAATTTCATGAAGGATTTAATATGTAATGTAGTTGAATTAGTATAGACATGGATTTTCACAATGTGTTCAATGTTCCAATATGATGAGAGATCATTTAGGAATATAGAGATACTTGAGAAATCAAATGGGGCATAACACTCGACCTTCTAAGGGTGTAATTCCATGTTTCTCCACTTATAAATATTCAATATGAATAGCTGAAATGAAACTTTTAAAATATATTTCAATCATACCTTATTTCAATATCAAAGGAGTTTTCAAATGACAAAAATGTATGTTGTTTTCTGAGCTCTGGTGCAGTGGTAGATCGGTATAAGTTTACCTTTTTTTGCCCAAATCATATTCCTAACAGATGTTTCTTAAGAGAGGTTTACACCATCTACTTAAAACTCATAGGAGTGACATGTCTGAGGGTTAACTTTGGCTTCAGACCCTATCGATATTATGGATTAAAAGATAGTTATACACTCTTTAATAAACCCTAGTACAACGTTAAATCAGTGTAAGTTTGCATTCTTTGACCCAAATTCTATTCCTAACAGATGGTGCTTATGGAATCTATATGGAAGTCAAACTTACATGTCCCTGGGGTTATGGCAGTTAGAAGTCCTAAGAGTAACATGGAACTTAACATTCCTAAGAGTAACACATTCAATGGGTTAATGCTATCTCAAAATCTTACATAGAGGTATTTACATGGTTGAAACAATTTCAAGATGCGCAGATGTTTGGCCTATCTAACTTAATAACGAGAATTTTTAGAAAAGGACTTGAAATAATGGTTACAAATCATGTTAAGATTATGAATTAAAAATATTTATACATTGTTTTGATGAGTTCTAGTGCAACAATAAATCAGCTCTCAAATCTATTTTAGTAATTTGTTTTATTTCTGGTTTTAGTTCCATTTGATGAATCCACCGATAGTACATTTTGAATCAAGTTGTTTCATCCAAATAGTAATATTTCTTCATTTTTTTGGATCTTTGAATTGAAATTTCTTACCTTGCTCTTTGTTTTATAATAAACCAATATGCTTATGGAATTTTACTTACTTTTTCATTTATTTATGTGCAAAAATAGATGGAGTTGTTTTATAGAATTCCTACCAGTGAAGAGAATTCTATCATTGTCATGGTCAGGTTTCGAGAAGGTTGAACATTTTCTGAAATCCGTGATGAAATTGTGGATGATGAAATCATTGGATACCATTTTTATTTTTTCAAGTATGGATTAACCTTAAATCGAAAGCAAGAGAAAAAATCAAAAGTTTATACAAAACTTTGAGGCATCAAGAAGAAACTAGGAACATTTGATGTGGAAACAAAGTGTTCAAATGTAGTGGAAACAATACCAATATTTGAAAACAATGAAGTGAATGTAGAGGGACCTATGAATAAACAACTAAGAGTTGAAAATATGTCTTTGTCATCGGAACAAGCCATAGTTGTTGATCCTAGTGGATTGGCATCTTGGGAAAAAAACTGAAAAGTTTAATTGAATAATTTGTTAATGAGAAAATTACTCTCAAAGTATATTCAAAAAATGGAGAATCTAAAATAAAGATCCATTGTGAAATTTGTAGCTTTGATTATGGAACAGGTAATGTATCCTTGGAAATGCAAACAACATGCAACTTCAAAAACCATCATATGAAAACAAGGACCCATCAACAACACCTTTCAATGCCAAGTGGTAGTGAAATTACTTCATGTAATGAAGTACAATAGATAGTGATGGTTGGAGACCAATTTCATATTGATCAAGCAATCAAACTTCTTGATGATTTCAACAAGAGGCAAGAGCCTAATTTTTTCAAGGTGGTGGAAGCAACACTTGCAGACTATAAGGACATGAAAAAAGTGAGAGTGGAATATACACAATGCAATAAATGGTTTTGTTTAGTGATGACAAGTAGTAATATTGTCATTTCTCTAAATGAAAACATGAAATCAAAGAAGCACATTACAACTACTACAAATGAGGGTTCATGTGAGGAGATTGGGCTGAGGAGTGGCACAATTGGGAGACCCAAGAAGCCTACCAGTGATAAGTCCCAAAAAGTTTGGCAAGGTTCTTGGTCCCATCATCACCATTAGTATTACATAGGGTTTCTACAAGTGCAAATCGTTCTACTTTAGCTATGTTAATTAATAGCCTAGACTAAACTTGAATATGAATTTGTATGTTATTTTATTTATCTTACTTCAAATTTATTTGTTTTTTATGGTGTTTTCATCTTATTATAGCTCAATTATCTCCCTTGTTACTACAATGTTCGGGGTATTGGTATCCTTATATTGATATAATTGAGGAGAGATTGGAAAAAAAGGTTCTTATGGATGGTCAAATAGGTGGAAAATTATGGGCCATAGAGAAGCATACCAAGATCATGCTATGTTATGAGGGTATTGAATGTCATATTGATGGTACATATTGATCCAGGTGGATATTGGTGGCCACCCACCTATTCCACCTAGACCCCCTAGTCAGCTTCATTTGTTTCCTTGTTCATTAAAGCATTTACTATTTTTAGTAGGTTTTCGGGTCCTAAACTTCTGGAGCAGTTTTGACCCCCTAAATGACGTTTTGTTGGGGTTCGTAGTAGGCCCATAGCCATAGGAAAGGGCCTACAACAAAACCTATAGTACTTAGACAGAAATTTTCAACAAGGTATCATACACGCCAAACAAAGATAATATGCCCAAGTTACGACCCCAGGATGTTGGCTACGCAACTAACCCCAATGGGGCCCACAAACTCTTGGCATTACATCTCCTCAGGTTAGGGTTATGGTTGTTTAGGGTTTTCTCATTTTTTCCAATAATAAATATGCCCTTGAGCCTCATTGTAACATAGTTTAGAGGCATGTAGCCACTACATCTCTTCTCAGAGATAAGCTACCATCTCTCGAGCTATCTTATTTCCATTCTGTTTGTAATCATAGTTTAATACTTTTATATTAATGAAATGAAGTGTTTTTCTACTGTGTCTCTATGTTTATGATTATACCTGTAAGTTGTTTCGTTCCTATTTAAGTTTAGATTAGTGGTATCAGAGCAGTTTGATATTTCTTTGTTTTTCTTTGCATGTCCCCAATGAGGTTAGTGTATAAGGAGTTAGGGCTTGATCTGGTTGAACCATTACAAGATCAGCCTTGCAAAACCCGACAACCTACCATGGAAGAATAAAATAAATATGAGGGGCAATGAGATCCTTTCAGAATGTTTCTCGAGGAAGCCCACGAGTGATATTGGGATGCGGAAATCGCTAAATTTGACCAGATCCTTCAACGGCTACTCACAGGTGATGCATATTTATCCAACAACCACTCTAGAGGTCCCACTCATTTTAAGGCACAAGTTAACTTTGATATTCCCATATTAAAAGGCCTAATAGATGCAAACACCGTAGATAAATGTTTAAATCTATTGGAAGGATATTTTTAAGTTCATGAAATCTCCAATTGGGAAAAGATTACCTTTTCACTTCTTAAAGTCGCCCCACACATCATGGACTAGTCGGAAACCTATTGTGAACAAAATGATGAGAGTGAACCCTCGTTGTTTTCAACCGCACCCACTTGGAATTATTTCTAAGATTCCTTCAAGGCACAATACTACCCTATCGGGAGCTATGAAGACAAATACATAAAATGGACCATGCTACGACAGGGAAGGGACGAAGATGTGCCAAAGTTCACAAATAATTTCCATACCCTTCTCACAAAGATGGGTTTCAAGGATACTAAGCAAAATTTTGTGCTCAAGTACCGTGATTGCCTACACAAGTACATCCAAGCCAAGATGGATTTCCTAGACATTTCCTTGCTCAGCACGGTCTATCAGTTACTGTTAAGATTGAGCAGAAGTTTAAACAGAAGAAGCAGGACTTTAGATATGTGCATCAAAAGCAAGGAAAAGGCACCCCCAAACCAAAGAACAAAGGACCAAGCCAAGGCGGGTCTACCTAGGACAAATTGATGAAGCGGTAAGCAAAGAACAACACCCCAAAGATGAGGAAGGACACGTAAAGTGGTGTGAGTTCCATAAGAGCTCCACTCACAATACAAGTGAGTGTCGGGCCAAGCAGCCACTAGTGGCTGAGTTAAAGGCTTCCAAGTCAGACCTAAGTTCTGACTCTGAATCAAAACCCAATAAGGTAATTGACAAAGAGAAGAAGATATTGGTGAAGAGCCCAGTGCCACTGTGGCCACCACCAAGATCCAGAATATTGAGCCTGAAGATCTAGAGGATGGGGAACACCTCTTCCACTCATAGATGTGGGTGAAGGGTTCTCTGCTGTAGTTCATTGTCGACAGCAGGAGCCAAAAGAACCTCATTTTAGCATAGGTCATGAAGCAATTGAGACTAAATACTACAACACATCCATAGTCGTACACCATCGGGTGGCTTCACGAAGGATCAGATCTTCGCGTTAGCAAGCATTTCTGCCTTCCATATAGCATCAAGCCCTTCACAGACGAGGTACTATGTGACATTCATCCTCTTGAAGTTTGTGATATATTGTTAGGAAAACCATACTTGTGGAAGCGACATGTTGTATATGAGTCTAGACCTCGCTTTGTGATTATTAATTTGGCTAGTAAGTTGTACAGGATACCAGAGGTAGCCCTTCCTACCACCATCTCTTTGATCACTGCAAAGAAATGGAGTAAGATCATTTCTCAAACCAGGAAATTTGTTTTCCTTATGGTTCGTCCCGAGGGAAAGAGGAAGGTTGTGGCCACGACTTCTAGGCAGGCCTCCTCTACATAGTAGCAACAGATGGACAAGATCATGGAGGAGTATAGGGATATTTGTGCCTCACCGACATGGGTACCTTTGCACTATCAGGTCAAGCACTCCGTCGATCTGACCTAGGTGTGTCACTGCCCAATGGACCGATCTATCGATGCTATGTTCTGGAGAACGATGAGATCAAGAGGCAGATTTAAGAACTATCATATAAATGGCACACCAAGACAAGCTCATCACCTTGTGGGAGCCTGATTCTATTGGTACAGAAGAAGGATGGGACTTGGAGGCTCCGTATTGACTATCAGGTGTTGAACATGATCACTGTATGAAATAGGTACCAAATCCTATGGATTGATGACCTTCTAGACTAGTTCAAGGGGGCCAAATATTTTGGGAATATTGACTTGAAATTAGGTTATCACCAGGTGCCTATCAAACTCTCTGATGTGTGGAAGACTGCCTTCAAATCCACGAAGGGCCTTTTTGAATGGTTGGTCATTCTAGATGAATACCCCTGAAACCTTCATTAGGCTGATGGACAACATCTTTGACCCTTCACCAATGAATTCATGGTGGTGTATTTAGATGGCATCTTGATCTTCAACCAAATTTGGGAAGAGCACCTCCACCATATTCAACAGGTCCTTAACACCCTATGCAAATAGAAACTGTGTGATAACTTGGAAAAATACGCCTTTGGCCTGACCCAGGTTCAATATCTAGGGCACATCATTGATGAGTAGGGTGTACATATGAACCCATAGAAAATACAAGTCATTCGAGATTGGCCAACCCCAACCACTCTAATATAGATCCACAACTTTTTGGGTCTTACCAATTTCTACCATAGGTTCATGTTGGGGTTCTCTCATATCACTTGGACTTTAAGTCAAGTCACCAAGGGTGAAGAAAACGAAAATTGTTTTGGTCAGAAACCCAACAACAAGTGTTCTATGATTTAAAGAATCACCTATGTTCTGCACCAGTGCTCACATTACCAGACTTGCAACAACCATTTGAGATTGAGATAGATATCTCCGACTATGGTATTGGTGCAGTTCTTACTCAACATGGGCATCCAGTGGCTTACCATAGTGAGACACTTTCAGACACAGTCCAAAAGTACCCCACTTGTGACAAAGGAATGTATTCCATTGTGCAAGCCTCTTGTCAATGGAAGAATCACATTCTGGGGAAGGAAATGGTCATCCACATAGACCACTGACCTATTTAGTTAATATAGACAAAAGGGAAGTTGCAGAATGATCACCATCAGAAATGGTACACATGTTTGCAACAGTTCCATTTGAACATTAAGTATAAGAAGGGAAGGAATAATAATGTCATTGGTTGCCTCAATCGACCACCGGTCATGGCGCTGATCACTGTAATTGAATCCTGTGGGCATAAGACATCGGGGTGGCTGCATCTTTACAACAACAATCCAAAATTCGGCAACATATACCAGACACTCCTGGAAGGGAAAAAAGTTCAAAATTTTCACCTTCAAGATGCACTATTATGCCACTTGGGACACATTTGTGTTCCTTCAAGTGAGCGTGCCAAAATGATTTCGGAGGTACACTACAGTTGGGTCACTAGAAATTTGGGAGTAGAGAAAACAATGATGGTATTGTAGAAGTATTTTTATTGGCTGAAACTTCGTCAAGATGTTGGGAAGGACATTAGATCCTGCATCGCCTACACCATTACCAAACCAACCATCAAGAAGCAAGGCATGTATACTCCTCTACCTACTCCTAGCCAACCTTGGGAATCTATCTCCATGGATTACATGTTGGGAATTCCTTCTAATAAGCATGACAACGATTACATTTTTGTGGTCACTGACAGATTCTCTAAGATGGTCATCATGGTGGCCTGCAGGAAGAGTATCACAGCCGAGGCCACTACTAATCTCTTCTTTGAGAAAGTATGGGTACACTTTCGGATCCCACAATCCATTATCTCAGATCAAGACAACAGATTCTTGAGTTCATTTTAGTCAAGTCTCTAGTCAATGTTGGATACAAAACTTACTAAGTCCACAACTTTCCATCCCCAAACTGATGGCCAAACATAAGTTGTCAATGTGATGATCATACACATTCTGTGCATGTACAACTCGAAGAATCCATGCACTTGCAATGAAAGTATCCCCTATGTCCAATACAACTACACCATATCTCTCCACAACTCAACAGGCCACAACCCCTTTCAGGTAGGGCTAGGATTTTATCCATTATGCCCCATTGATGTGCCCATACCATTTCTAGCCCCTCAGGTAGATTCAACTAATGTTCAGGCCTTATATGAAAGGGATAATAGCTTCATTGAGCACATTCAACACATCCTCTAGCATGTCCATGATATATTGGATAGATCCAATGCTAAGTACAAGCAACACCATGATCAACATTGAGTGTCACACAAGTTCCAGGTGGGTGAAAAAGTTTGGCTACATTTGTGAAAGGAGCGCCTCACTGGACCCCACCTCAAGCTTCGCCTGCTTCGATATGGGCCATACACCATCACCAAGGATGTTGGTGATAATGCCTTTAAGCTCAACATCACATCGTTCCTTAGTCTGCACCCAGTGTTCAATGTAGATCGCCCTCGGCCATAATTTCCACCATTGTTGGACACATATGACATTGGAGAAAAACTCACACCAACAGAGCTCAACTAGCGCTGCATGGAATAGGCCACAACTAATTATATCATGGACACACAGATCAAGAATAATCACCAATAGAGGATACAACTATATTGAGTTGTCAAAGCAGGACAAATCCTTCACCAGGGCAATTGGTTCACTAGGGACCAGGTTCAACATAAATTTTCTCACCTCATGGAGGCTCTGCATGCAATGGGGACCATTGCTTCCTAGGGGGGGGAAATGATCCAGGTGGATATTGGTGGCCACCCACCTCATCCACCTAGACCGCCCTAGTCAGTTTCATCTCTTTCCTTTTTCATTTCAACATTTACTATTTTTAGTAGTTTTTCGGGTCCTGAACTTTCTGAGTTGTTTTGACCCCCTACATAACGTTTTTTTGGGGTCTGCAGCAAGCCCATAACAATAGGTAGGGGCATGTGGTGAAATTTTTAGCACTCAGAGAGACCTTTCCAAAAAGATATCATACGCACGAAACAGAGATAATATGACCAAGTTATGACCCCAGGATGTTGGCAACCCAACGGGGTCCACAAACTCTTGGTGTTACATCTCCTTGAGTTAGAATTTTGGTTGTTTAGGATTTTCTCATGTTTTCCAATAATAAATAGGCCCTTGAGCCTCATTTTAACTTAGTTCAGAGGCATGTAGCCAGCACATCTCTTCTCAGAGATAAGCTAACATTGCCTGAGCTATCTTATTTCCATTCTGTTTGTAAGCATAGTTCAAATTTTTCTATTAATTAAATGAAGTGTTTTTCTGTTGCATCTTTGTGTTTATGATTATATCTGCAAGTTGTTGTGTTCCTATTTAATTTTGGATCAAATATAGGCTTATGTATTGCTAGAGGTCTTCTGAAACAAGGATCCCATTAAATTCATTAACATGCATACTTTGTAAGTTGGTTCTAGAATGTGATGACTTCAGGATGCGATTATATCGTGAATCAATGTGCAACAATAAAAGAAGTGAACAAGATACAGGAAAAGGTAAAAGAATGGACTATATTACTCATAATGAACTAAAGAATGCTGCAAGGGTTACAAATTCTAATCATAGATCAACAATGTGAGCTCTTTGGTGGGAGAGGACAAAGGTTGCTACACTCTCTATTAGAATGAAAACCCTAAAGGAAATGTTGTTTGAATCGATAGAAAGGAAGGATTTATTTAGGTTTTACAATGATGTGTGTGAGGCACATAAGTAAGAAAAATTACAAGGTAAATATGTAGCTTCAAAATTTGTCAAGGATATCTTTCATAACTTGATGCATGCAAAAGAAGGGAGAAGGTATAGTACATCCACAAAATCCATTTATGAGATGATCAAGTTATGGGGAGGTCCTAGATTACATAGATTTATTATCTTGAATCTGGATTTTTGTTCAATATCTATGACTTTAAGGCAAGTTAGAAAGTCATTAACATAAATCCTAGGCGAGCATGAGAACATTTTTGAGGTAGTCAGAAGAGTGTATGCTTCTTATAAATCCAAGCATGGTATGGAGGGCCCAATTCCTATATTTCTTGCTGAAGATGAAACAATTGTGAAAAAATATGCTAGGTGGGTAGAAAAAAGCAATACATTGGTGGGGTTTTGTGGTATAAAATAAGAAAATCAATGCCAATTACATTTCTTGGTGAGAGTTGGTGAGGGAGATGAAGACTATGAGATTATAACAGATTCTTTTAAGAACACTGTTGTTGGCCATTATGCACTTGTTATTATTGCAAACCCTTTACATGAAAATCTTCCTCGTTTGGTTGTGGTTGTTCATCCAACATGCAATAGGTTCAATGCAAATTTTGTTTATCAATAGTTGGAGAAGGTATGATCTATGTGGAAGAAACACGCGGAAAACAATTTGGGACCTATCGTTGGTCATTCCTCGAATGGGGATAGCAGAAGAAGACAACTTATGTTGAAGGATTATTCTTAAACATCAGGTCTTCGATATCAAATTCCCTAGGAAGGGTGGAGGCTAACTGGGTTGGTTGCAATGTAATATGATTGCATGACCAAAATTACATCCACAACAGTGAAAATCTAGTGAATCCTTTGTTTAGCGGTCGATGAGAATTAGTTTTAGTAAATAAATACATAAGTTTTGGTCATGCTAGAATGTTTTATCACACTTTTAAAGTGGATGATCACACGCTTAAGGGTGAAGATATAGAGAGGATGGATCAACAAAATTGGGGATCCACACAATGCATTGCTTCAAGAAATATTTAGAGGTGTTTGAAAGAGTTAAGAAGTACACCAAGTAGAAAGTTGGAGAGGACACTAGCTACAAAGACTTATCTAATGATTGTTGATGACTACATTGACATATTTATGTCTCATATTTTGAGCATTTGGGAAAGGGTGTGAAATAGTCCACGAGTTCATCATTTCTTCACATTATGGTTATGTTGGGTGCATAAACAATCTCATACTAATGTCAACATAAATTTCATCAGCAAAGAGGCATATCAAGATGTGAAAATTTCTTTCCATTTTGCAGTTTTGTTTATGAGACTATTTTGACATAATTACTCTAACGTGCCATGTATTTTTCACCTAATTGAGTTAGATGAATGTTAGAAATTATTTAGTAAATTTGGTGGGATGGTTGGAGTGGAGAGGGCCTGTAATTTCATTGACTTGATTCATGTTGTTGGAACCATTAATAGAGTTGTTGAAGGAATCAAATCCCCAAGGGCTTCATTTTAATAAATCTCATAAGAAGCAAGAAAGAATTTGCAATAAATTACACCAATAAACAATACAAAACATTGGCATATTATCGCAATATGATTCAATAACCACAAACGCTAAAATTGTAGAATCCCTTAAGATTGGATTGAAGGACGCACAAGACATTTTTCAACTCTTGGAATGCAACGAGAACATTACACTCAATCTTCTTGGTGGGTTAAAACATGGACAAATGATCAAGATTATCCAACATTCCAAATTGTGGATGAAGTAGTTGATGATTCTCTACTGAGTTGTTCCAACTCTATATTCCAATATTCATCATCATTGGCACACAATGAAAGTGAATTTCAAATAATGGAAAGTGAGTGGAGACATGAGTTTGATGAAATTTTAGATTCCATTGATGAAACTGTAAGAAAAATGATAACGTCAGTGGTGGATCTTGATGGTAAGGATATGTTTAAATCATGTTTGGTTAGTCATTTGAATGGAAATCTCAACTTATCAAAAGATAGGTTGACGAAAGTGAGAAATGGGGTATAATTTAGTCAAGATGGGAAGGCTCCACAAAAAGGGTGTTTCAATTGGCTTTGGAATTGGATCATATTGTCGGGTGTTGTTTGAAAGCAACTCAATTCCCCCACTGAATGTATTGCAAGAAAAGGTGTTCCTCAAAGTACAAAACAAGGTGTTTCTTCTTGAATGTGGTATGTTGGAAGGTTCAAATAATACAGATGAAGGATGGTAATAGGGTGTCTGATTACCATAATCACATTGACCTTTTGGATAGATTAGAAGGCATCAAGCTTCAATTATGTTGGTATAGTAGAATAAAGGGGCATCACATATATAAGTTTGATTTGACAGATCATGCTTTTGAACAACTTGAATCTGTTATAACAATCACAAACTTATCATACAATGCTAGGAATGATACATACAAATTAGAATAAAGTGATTACAAAGATTTTTCAAATTTTGTGAGAAATTTCCACGAGGTTGATTTTTAAAGAATTCTACTTTCTCTTTCCTTATGTATTTCAATATTTTGGATCATTTATAAATAATTATTTTTGTATTTTTGTTGATTTGTTTGTATGAATTTGATGTTAATTTTGTATTTTTTTTTTAGGTCTACTGAATAATTCAAATGGTGAATGTTCGGGATAATTAAACCTTTTTTTGCTACCTTATTTCTTGTGTAACTTTCTTTCACTAGCCATTCATATTTTTGTAGTTGTGTTTCATTCAAACATTAATTGGTATTCCATCCATAAAAACAATAGAATTACATACCTATATAACTATATGTACCCCTTACCTCAACACATATATACAATTTGGAGATAAAGGTACCCCTTACCTCAACACATATATACAATTTGGAGATAAAGGTACCCCTTACCTCAACACTTGTGTTGGATGCTTTCTACTGTGGTTCCTCTAATGTTGTTCCATTTAATCATGAAAAGAAAGAAGAGGTAGTTCCTTTTTCATGAATATGTTTTATGGACAAGTATGTGGTTATTCTCACTAATGTTAACATTTTCCTTGAATTTTTAGATTAATGGCTTGCTTGCTAGAAAGGATATCAAGGATCTGATGGCACGAGCTTCAATCAAGATGGTTTATGCTCACTCAAGTCAATAGATTTACACCAAAGAAAAGTCTAACACATGAAGTGAATTTTATTTTGAATTTTTATGTGGTAGTTGGCTTTCCTATTTTTTAAATTGGACATATAAATTAGAGTTTGTAGTTCAAATGTGCCATCAGAGTCTTTTTGGAAGTATTTATATTTTTGGCCATATGCATGGGGTCTACAACAATTAATTTTCACTTGGTTATTATTAACAGTTGAGTCCTCAATCATATTTTGGGAATTTACTTTCAATGCTTTCACTAAACGACATTGACATTAATTACTATATATAAAGGATTTTAGACATGTGATTGTAGGTTGTTTCTAAATTGTTTACAACTTTATTGAGATATGTGCTTCTAGGATATTGGAAGGGTGATGGAACTTTTCTTTCTTATTTTTTCCTACATTTATATATATATGTGTTTGATGGGCCTTGCAACATGTGCGTCTGATCCAAGGGGTATTTTAAGGTGAATGCTATTTGATTTTTAGCAACTTTTGGATTGACAATAATTTGATAGTGAGAATGTTATGCAAATTTTAATTGATTTTTTTTCCAAAGAAAGAATGGATAAGTTTCTATTTCATGGTTTTGAAAAGGAAAATATATAGCAAAGTGATTATAGCATGACATATCACCTCCAAAAAGGAAAAGCAGGCAACTTGGTGGCCACTTTTCACAAACTTTCATACAGAATATACCTATGATCTCTCTCAGGAACACAACTAGAAGAAAAATATGTGTTAATGAGCGAGGCAGGTTTTCAATGGGATGTGATGCAAAGCTAGTTCCCATTGTTATGTTGCTTATTGGTCTCTCCATTATCCCAGAATCTCCAAGATGGTTGGTAGGCTTTTAGAAATATTGAATTCTTGCACTAAATGATATCAACTACATAAGAACTTTGAAAGGGAACTTTTGAATCAATTTGAATATCACACTTTCAATAAAAAGTTGGAACCTTGTTACAGGGCACTTCTGAATCAATTTGAAAGGGTCTTGGGTCATTATGAAATGATTTATTTTATGAGGCTAATTCGTATCAATCTTGCATTTAATTTTGGCTCATTTAAGGCACAGACTAGCCCTTTCATGAGTCCC
>APFE031716197.1:33861-45836 GCA_000404065.3 Pinus taeda
CAAATGGAGGAAGTGGTGTATCAAATATTTTTGGTGACAAAGGAAACGTAAGAAGATGTTTCAACATTAGTTGAAGAGTGCACTGAAGAAGATAGTGTAATTCCCACCTTGAGTTAGATATAAAACCTCCTTTTTCAGGTGCTTTTCAACAAGTGATATATTTTTGCTTACTGCAAGACATTTTCCCTTCTTGCAAGGCAGAAAATGAGCAATTTGTTATGGACCATAGTGTGTAAAAGGAGATGTCAAATATTCCATGTAGAGGATCACATGCTCATATGAAAATTAGAAATGTATTTTTCTTTTGATTTATGTTTCATATTTTCAATCGTAGTGGTCACATGTGGTTTGGAAATGAAATTTGAAAATGTCATGAACTCCATTATGTTGTATAACTTCTAGTATTTTTTCTCTATTTCATTTGTATAATGTAGTTAATATTGGATGGATGGTATTAGTAAACATTTTAAAAATACAATTAAGTCCCTTTCTATGACATAGAAAAAATAAAATCACATATAGGTTTGTCCAAGTAGGGATTAATAAGTAGCACGACAATTGGAACTGGGAACCAAAGGTTCCCAATCAAAATACTCATTTGAATAGCATGTCATATGCCAGTTTCTAATATCTGGATCCTCGTATGAAAGTATGGTATGTAAATCATATTTTATTTTCTTATTTTATTAGTAGTTATAATAATGCATTTAACATGTGACTTGTTCTGATGTTTTGTTCTGTTGATAATTGTTATGGTTTTTAATATTTATTTTTCCTTAATATGGGAAGCCACCTATGTTTATTTTGAAAATGCATAGAAGAAAATATGAAGTATGCTTATTTTGGCTAATACATCTAAGGTATGTCTAGTGGATATTTCCTTTCAATCCAAATTTTAAGATTCAAAGAGGGGTAAAAGTTATCCTCCTGCAAATCAGGGTGAAGTAAGCTTATTGTAACACTTCTTCACTAATTTTCCCTTTCTTTATACATGGTTTATCATGTCCACATCAACTAAGATATGCCATATTGATGATTTTCCCTATATTAATGTGTATAAAGATTCAAACTGTTTGTGTGGAAATATTGTTAAGTGTTTAATATTTTACCATCCCTCAGATCTAGCAAGAAACTACATTCGAACAAAACTGTAGAATATTGTAGGATTTTTTGTTTTTTCAAATTTCATTAGACATTATAAAAAAAATATATTGTAAAATGCATGTTGAATATTGAAACTCTTCCCTATAATTTGTAAGTTCTACTATTCATCCTATTGCATTTTAAAATGTTTGAGTGAAATGTTATTGTGCAAAGGTGTGCTTCTTTGTCTTTTACTTTGTATATAAAGCCTTCGAGTAGTGATATTGCTTGACATGGGAAATTATTTTTCCAACTGTTTCAAATTTCTAATTAATTCATCTCTAATAAGAATACACAAGGTGTCTTATGTAGTATCGAAGAAATCATTACCTCATTTATGGAATGTCATGACAAAATTATTTTGAGGGATTATCAAATTCACTGATAAAGAAGGACTTTGTTTTGTACCATCATGTTCTTTGGATGAGCACACCATGAATTATGCAGGAACCTTACAGATGTGGGAATCCATATTTGATGAACAAATGACAAGTGATGAGCACCAGTATTGCAACAAGGATGCTACAACTCCTGGGCTACCAGCTTTACTTATCAACCTAGGGTTCATACAAACTTTTAGGTGACAATGTTGTATGTACAAGTAAAAAGTGATGGTTCTACCTGTTGTCACTGTTCAACTGGAAAGAGACCATTGGGGTTCCAAGCTATAATTCTATGGAGTCATAAGAAGCTTGATTCTTTGATGGAAGAAAGGTAAATCTACTCTAATAAAGTTACTCTACTGCAATAATGGAGAAGGCCAACATGCAATGCTAAATCACACCATACCCTAATTAACCATTTAAGAAGCTATGTTAAGTAGAAATGCTAAATCAACAATTAAAAAATGCTACTATCTAAGTTGTAGAAGTAAGAAGCATCAAACAATACTAATGTGTAGGTAAAGAAACTAAACTAAATTTATTTTCACTTTTTCGGTCTTTTTATACAAAATCAAGTATGCAAACTAATTGTTCTTGTGGATGTGGCAGGTAGATTAAGAGTGTTTAAGGATGGCTAGAAGGTTTATGGAGTGGTTGGATGGTGTGGAGGGGTCCTAGGAGGCTTTTGGTGACTTCCTAGAGGTTTTACCTCAATTCGGCCTCAAAATAGGCCGTTTCAGGAAAACCTACAAGATGTACTAGAAACCTACAGGATGATCCTGTAGGAATTACAGGAAACCTATAGGATACAAACGAGAGCTAAATGTGAGGTTTTCGAGGTGTTGGGAGGCTTAAGAAAGGTTTGTGATGGGTGGAAGGGAGTGTTAGAAGGTCTAGGATCACTCAAGAGTCAATATCCAAGATGATAGATGGCTAGATTCACTCAATGTGTTTGGGGGAATTTCAATGAAAAATGATGAAAAACTAGTAAGGGTGATGGTGAAAACAAGGGATGGCTAAGATGGGTGAAGTGGAAGGTGGCCACTAGCTATGAAGTCTTGGTCTCCTATTGAAGCACCTGCTCTACATAAAACATGTGTGTCTTCCAAAAAGTTACGCAACAAGATACATTTTCACAAACTAGAAAAGTAGAACTAATCAATCAACTGCCTATATTATGCATGAAGAAAGTTTCTGAAGGGAATGAAAGCATGAGTGAGATCTACTGTAGAAATGGAGATGAAAAGATGACAATGAAATCTACCTTGCAACATTAATCAAATACTAAATTAGAGACAACAAACTCCTAAGCTCATAAAAGAACTAGAAATCTGTGCTTTTGGGGCTGCTTAAGGGTCCCTTCCTCAAGTCAAGGTCCCATAGGGAGGAAGTGAGGCCAAGACTCCTACTAAAAACCTTGTGGTGATCCTTTTTCTCCTTTCTAAGGCACAAATGGAAGCAAACTATCACACAACCAATCTAATCTACACTACTTGTAATGGAAATGCATCTAATAAGAAAATTAACAATTAAGCTATGAATCTACACTAAACATACATGTACAATAAAGAGGAGCCTTGGCTGCTAGGGTTGGGCCCTAACCCAAGAGCTTCATCCCTCTTAGTTAACTCAGTGCTGGCTCAAAACAAAACTCATTCTCATTACCAAAACAACAAATTACATCAAAAGAACTATCACAAGTCTTGTAACTCAAAAATAGAGTAGAGTTTTACAATAAAAAAATCCAAATTCTACTGAGATGTTAGGCCACTCTACTTATACATCTGAAGTCCCCAATGCCTTCCTTAAAATTAGGGAGGCTCGGCTCCCAAACTCGAGATAAACTGGTACTTTGTCTCTCACTTGCTCGGTTGCCTTCTAGTCCTCATGATTTGGTTGTTTGCACTCTGAGCTGATGGAGGAATACTCAAATGGAGGGGTAGTAAATGAGGAGGATTTACCTCCTATAATTCCTCTCCCTTGTCCCATTCGAGTTTTGACCTTGGTCTTTGCCAAAATTCCTTTATTTTCTCCTTTAATCTTGCATTAAATGCACATTAGACCACAAAGCATAATATCCAACTCTAACTCACCTCATAAACAAAATATAATTGAAAGCATGCAATAAGTTATGAGAATAGTTGGTTTGACTAAGCTCATCCTCTGAACAACTTAGTCAATATCCATATCCTTCATGGCTCTGGTAGCCTCTCTGACATCCCATGCCTATGTTGTGGTCTCCTCTTCTTGTTCATAGAAGCCTACTTTATTTTCTACCTCTTCCCACTGCCTCTTTTCTTCTTCCTTTTTTCTCCCTTCTAGCATCCCTAAGAGTAGTGGTGGACTAAGTTTTAGGCCTATCCAATTGACCGTCAACCTTTGCATAGATTGCTTATACATAGGTGTCCTGTTGAGTGCCTCTCTCAACCTTTGAGGGGAGTGATATTCTCGTATCTTTAAGATATATGGTAGGGTGTTCCATCTCTTCAGGCAAGCATGTATAATATCATCTCCGAGCAACCTGAACATGTCCTCGAAATGTTAAATTGCTTTGTCTTGGGTAGCAAGATATCTAGGTGCCAGTTGAGGATCATTTGCAATCAAATTATGGGTACTGATGAGGGCCATGGGATTTGATTGTTCAGCTCTGCCAAAGCCATTAATTGTATATATCCTAGATTAGCTTTAGGGTCCCATACATTCATGTCTGTGAGGTCCATGTTGTACAAATAAAACTCAGCCATTTTGGCCCTATCTTCTAGTGTAATTTGATGACAAAGATCAATAAACTGCCTGTAATCCTGAAATGGCATGGTTCCTCTCTATGCAAGGGTTTTAATTTGAAACTGCAACCATTTTTCTTTGATGTAGAGAGCATAGGATTTAGCAAGAATCTTATAGTGGATTTCTTCCAAGGAGATATTAGCTATACATGCTAATTTGTTCTCTCTTTCCTGCAGTTGTCCCCTCATCCATGTATCTTTTGTCTCTAGTTGATTTATCATTATAGATTCTTTGTCCCTCAAGCCACTTAGCTCTCTTCCCATTTCTTTGAGTTTCTCTTCCATGTGCCCAATGTCTTCCACCCCCTTTGATTTGGCGATCTACATCCATCTATGAGTTCTGGCCCTCTCCTTCTCAAGCTTGAAGAATAGTGGGATGGAAAATTTTTGAGGTGTGACCCTGCCTCCTTCAATAAACCGATAATAGGAGTCCAGGTTAGGTTAGGGGCTGGTCTCTTTTCTCTCTGGGTCCTCCACTTTAGTTTCTTGCTGCTCCCCTACCTTCCTTTCCACTTTTTGTGCCTCCTGTAGATTCAACAGAGTATCCTATAGGACTATTTTTTCTTCTTGTATATTTTGTTGTGTGTCCTATAGGACTTCTTTTCCTTTGGAGGAAGTTGATCTAGTAGTAGGCCTCCTCACATAGGTGATAGGGGACTTAGGGGAAGTCATTTTGTCTCTTTGTGTAGGGGAGTCTTCAATCACAATAGGAATTTTGGTTAATGTTTGTGGCTTTCCCTATTTTATTCTTGTGCTCTTTCTTGTCCTGGAATATAACAGGGTCTGCATCTTCCTTTTTCCTTTTTGCTTGATTGGGGTGCTAAGAGCAGTGAGGGAATTTTCTGCCTCTCTCTCTGTGGCTTCTGGAGACACCCTAGGTGACTCCTCCTTGTTTTATGTACCCTCTTTTCCATTGCCTTCTTCCTCTAGGTCCTTCATGTCATCTTCTTCTTGTAGATCTTCATCATCTCTATCAGTTTCCTCCTTAATTTCCTCCTCCGTTTCTTCATCATCCTCCTTCTCTTCTCCCTCTTCTTCTTCAT
The DNA here is from genome assembly GCA_000404065.3 of Pinus taeda. Taxonomy (NCBI): domain Eukaryota; kingdom Viridiplantae; phylum Streptophyta; class Pinopsida; order Pinales; family Pinaceae; genus Pinus; species Pinus taeda. The sequence continues at coordinate 39,214 of APFE031716197.1, forward strand.
GTTCATCATGTTCCTTTGTGTCAGCTCCTTATTCATCCATCTCATCCTTATCTCCTTCTGTAGCTTCCTCTTCCTATTCTACTTCTTCTTCACTGGTAGTAGGAATAACATCATAAGTGGGAGATTTGATGTCATCCTCAATTGGGATGTCTCTGAACGTTGTCCATGTTATAGGAGTTCTAAGGTTTTGGAGGGCATCTTCTATGAGGATCCTAATCAACCCATGGTGAGATAGCTATTGGGAATTTCCCTCCTTCACTTTGATGCTTGAGCCTATGAGCAATTGAAGCAAGAAGTATGGTATGTTGAGCCTTTGGTGAGGGGGTGTTTCTGCTCCAAAGCTTAATTCTTCAAGGATCCTGAAATGATATCCATAAAGAAGACTATAACTACCCTCACATGAGATGTATTTTATTAGTTGGTAGCCTACCTCATTCCATGGATATGGCAGACTTTCCTTACTCCATTTTTTTCCTTAGTGGGCTCCTCACCTTCTAAAAAGAATTATCTTTTGGAAACCTGGATATCTCCTTTGTCTTCTTTTCTTCATGGTATTCCTAGGGGGAGTGTAGTGACTTTGATGATGAGATTAGGGGTGAGATCTATAGTGAGGCCCCTTATTATAACAATGGCATGGATTATAGTGAGTGGAGTGAGGGAGAGAGAAAATTCTTGAACCACCTCATCATCATAGCCTCTGAATTTTTCAAAAAACCCCATACAATTGTCTTGTGAAGATTTCAAGCACTTGGGAGTGTCATTGGATTCTCACAATGTTGGTGGGATCTCTCCTATTAAACCCCCTGTCATCTTGTTGGTGAAGCATGAGGATAAAATGAGAGGATTGAAACATTTTTTAAAATGCAGAACCAAAATAGAGATGACTATGTATGTAATTCCCTTCATATAGTTGCTAAATTCACTCAAATTTAGAGGATTCTTGGTTCTTTTACTGGAAAAGAGGTATGTAATTACAGAGCCTACCTCTTTAGATTGTTTGCAGTCACCAACTCCCATGATATCCCTTATGAACTCTTCTCTACCAATTTTGTATATAGTCTCTGTGTATCCTGTAGGAATTCCTGTGCATGCTCTTGTAGGAATTCCTACGTAGTCCTGTAGGAATTTTTGTGCAGTGAAACAAAGGAGTTTTTCTTCTGGTGGATTGTCTGGGTATGAGAGTGACTTGAGTGAGGGAGTTTTGAGGTGGTGAAATGCATGAATGCATGGGAACGTTGTTTTATTTCCTCTTACGGTGATTCGGGGTGAGGTGGTGTGCTGGCAACAAAGGTACGTTTCCATTTTTGGACCGTTGGTCCCCAATAAAACCTCATCATTTCCCACTCCTCATAATTAGCTTCCACCTTATGGATCCGTAGTTTAACCACCTTTTGTCCTACTCCTTCTTTGTCTTTGAGTTGACTGCAGCCACGTGTGAGAAGACACCTAGTTGTGCATGTGTGACTGAACGAAGGTGGCCAAGTTAATTGGCCACCTTTTCACTTATAAACCAACTATCTTGTAATCCTTACATGTGTTTGACTACATGATGCATATCAGAGAGCGAGTGGGATACTTACCTGTGGTTCCAATGCTATGCTGCAGTTGTTGAACACCAGAGGTGTTGCTGTGTATAGTTCCTCCATGCCATTCTTCTTCCTCCTCTTACTATCTGCTAGTGGCTTCTTTCTTTTTGAAGGTACCTATGGTTGAAGATATGATGTTGTTGGTTTGGATCTCCTGGATCATCATGGTGAAGACATATTGCTAGTGTGATTGGTATTATGTGGGATAGGCTGCTACAAGATTTCCTACAAGATGTCCTCTAGCTCCTTCTCCCTCAGAACTCTTTAATAATTTTTCTTGCTCGGGCAGTGAGAATGGTGACATGGATGGAAAGAAGGAGTGGGAGTGTGGAGAGAAAATAATACTCAGGTGATGCTCTCTATTCCTCTCTGTTTCCCTTTTTTTTTTTGAAGACTGGAAAAACTCGTGAAACTGATTTTATTGAATTGTGAGTGCAGGGATGATGATGGTGGACAAGGTGTGGTGATAGATCATGAAGACAGTGAATTTTCGAGACCTAAAAAGCCCATCATTTTCCTTCAAATTATTTCCAATAGTATTTCTGGGTCACTGTAATTCCTACAGGATCATCCTATATCTTTTTAGGGGATCCTATAGGAATACAGGGGATCCTGTAGAAAACACAATCTTTTTATAAACTGAAGCAATGGAGTGGAAAATTGACAAAAATGATGGAGGGATGCATGGTAATGAGTGAAAAAATAAATATGTGAGTGGTAGTGGTCTCCTTGGGATCCTATTTTTTTCCTTTACCTTCCTTCTTTCTCACCTGCAAATGGAAATTTCATGATTAATTTTTTTTATTTTTTTTGAAAAACAACTAGGCTGCTTCTGAGAGGTTTTCACCCTAGTTGTTTGCCCTGGGCACCTCAAGAAAGGTTTTAACCCAGGGATATTCTTATTTTCTTTTTCATTTTATTTTTTCTTTTTTCTTAGTGATTTGATGAGGGAGGAGCTGGAACTTGCTCCACTATCATCACTATTTTATTGATATCATCAATGAACTGTTTTTTTTATAAAGGTCTCTTGTAAATTTTCAATCGATGTCCATTAACAAGAAAAGGAATGGCTTCTTCATCTATGGTTCTGATTTTCACTGAACCATTATCATGGCATATTTCCACAACATAAGGTCTGAGCCATCTTGTCCTTAACTCTCCATTGGAGTCTTTATACCTATAATAATATAACAATGCCCAATATTATTCCTAAAATTGTTTCTCCTTGATATTTTTATCATGCCAGATCTTCCCCTAAAGTTGAACTACCTCTGTATGTAGGAGGGCCTGCATTATAAATTCATCCAAAGCATTCAATTGGAACAATCTCTCTTTCTGTGCACTGCTGAGATCTAGATCTAGTTGGGCTACCATCCTTAATGTGTTATATTCAAATTCAATGGAAAACAATGCCTTTTTCCCATAGACCATCTCATAGGGTGTGAATCCAGTGGTGGTGTTCCATGTGGTATTATAGGCCCAGGTGGCCTCAACTAGTATTTCTACCCAATCCTTCTTGCTGTTGCTCACCACTTTGTTCAAGATTCCCTCCATCGCTCTGTTGGGAACCTCCACTTACCCATTAGGTTGTGGATGATATCAAGTGGAGGTTCTATGCTTGATATTATGATGGTTGAGAAAGACTTCAATCATGTTGGAGGTAAACTAGTTGCCTTGGTCTGTGACCAACTCTCAAGGGTACCCAAATTTGTAGAATAATTTCTCCCTTTGTTATAAACATATTTGGGCACTGCAACCCCAATATTATATGTCGATAAACCAAGGGCTCTTTAACCCTTAAAATTGTTGTTTCACACCCTAAAGGATCATGGTCAACTAATTACATCATTCCCCAAAAGTTCCACCTGAAAAACCACTCAGAACTGGCCAAATCTGGACCATACTGACTACTTCATGGTCAGGGTGCGATGCATACTGACTCCTACACTAGCTAGGTGTGATGCATACTGAATAGGCCTTTTGTGGGGCACGATGAGCGAGAATGGACAAATGTTTGAGAAAGTTTGCTAATTGGATGCTCATGGAATATTCTAGAAACTTCTCCTATGACACTTGCCTCTCTGAATTCGCCTAGGGATGAGTAAGAGATCCAAGAAATATCCAAGTGGAACCAAGAACTACAAGTGGAATGACACTAATCAAAAACCAAGAGATGACTCACACCCTTTGCAAACATCTATAAATGGATCCCTCATCTAAGAGATTTGGAGGCTAGAATTTTGTAATTTGTAAGGAAGTGCTGATAGTTTGTCTTTGAGAAGAGGCATTATATTGTTGAGTGATCTTGCTTTTCATAAGGTGAAGAGGGCTTTGATGCTGGGCTTTGATGCTGGATGAAACTGCTGGGTTGTAATTCTCCCTTCTATTTTAATAAAGTTCTTTGAGTTTTCCTCCATACAATTGTGTACCTGTAAATCTTGTTATTTGTAAATGTTATTGTATGTTCAATCTATTTCTGATTTTTCATTGTTTATGATATAATAGATCGAGATGCTTTTATGGTGTTCTGTCACTTTGTTTCTATAGGTATTCTCTAAGTGGGACAAGTAAGAGAGGAGTTGTAAGCTCTATCAAGGGGGAGAGAAATCAAGCAGGGAGTCAAGCGGAAGATCCAGGTTGGTTCCTTTGCTTCTCTCTCTTATCTATCATACATAGGGGAAATCACAAATTGCTTTAATTGTTTGTTTCTAAGATAGCTGCCAATCTTACTGGGACTAGCAGATCGAAAAGAAACTATTTTTCCAGGAAGCAAAATGGCAACTCTGCTGGGGATCGAATAGTTTTCTTGTTTGTTATTTTTGTTTGCTTTATAAACTACAGACGGAGCCTGTAGTTAGCCAGATAGCCTTCGAACTGCTCTTGCTCTCCAAGTGCATAATAGATGAATGTTGCTTTAGTCAATCTCTGGTTTAGTTTATGAACTGAACATCTGAATTGCAAGCATTCTAAATGCCCTTGTGGTAGCTTAGTAACCTCCCAAGATCATTCCTCTATACTTTTCTTTTTACTATACATCATAGCTCAGCTTAAATCACTAAACTTAGCTGCAAATTTGAGCAAAAACCCACGTCAATTTCGCTCCCTGGCCCATCGCACTATCTATCACTGGAAGCCAATATGCATTGCAACTCCAGAGTGTAGTAGGTGAGATGCATCCTTATTTTTGTGAAGCACAGGTGCGATGACTAAGTAATCCTATTTCTCTCCTTGAAATTTGGGTTTTTTGTCCTTGTTTCAGCTCTGTTTAATTGTTTTGTTGCTTATGAACAACATCTCATTACTGAAGCCTCCTTGCTTTACATAGATCAGCCTCCATTGATTAGGATTAGTAAATGTTTTTATGTATTTGTCTATCATTTACAATCCTTCATCGAAAAGTTGTGTAAATCGAACTGTCATTTCGGTGCAAAAATTGTCGTAACTGTCGTTTTATGTCAAAAAAGAGAAGTCTTCTTTCTCTAGATAGTCGATTGAACTTTTTGTCATGTATTTTCTTTGAATTGTTAATATTTGAAGTGTCAAAAGAATTTTTATATTCTAAATCGAAAAGTGTTGTTTAGTCTTCCTTTCATTTTGAAAATAAATTATCAAAATGTCGCTTTGAAGAAAATATTTCAAATCTACACTTAGTTTTCCTTTTTGGCATTCTTCACATTAAAGGGAACGAAAAACAAATACATGCATTTGCATTTGCATTTAGATTCTATGCAAAAAATGATTTAGGAAAAGTGCATGTAGTGTGTGCTCTTTGCTATATGTTTGAAAGAATTGTAATCTTCTTTCCTTAGTAGCTAGGATTTTCATTGCTAAAAAGTAAACAACGATTGTTTATCATTTTAGATTGCATATTTAGGAATTTTACATCTACATCACATGATGAACCTTGAAAGGCAAACTTCTAAGCAAGATCAACTCTAAAATAAATTTCAATGAACTTAACAATGCTTTGGAACCTAACGCAACACATGAGGTCTAGGCTAGTGACGTGTTTTGGCATCGTAAAATATAGTAACTATCATTTTCATTGAAGGTTGGGTGATTCTTCCTCTTTGATATGACAAGTGATGGCATGGACTTGTGCTCCCCGTACAGTCGAGTATATATTGGGAGACTACAATAGGCTTATATCCTTTATCCATAGGAAGTCTTGTCTGTCGCCCTATCGATCACAATGCACTAAACACAAAATTTGGGAAGATTGACTGCTGTACATGAGTCCTTGGTAATTTCTCTTTAATTTATCACCAAGGTGTATATTGCAGTTTTGCAATTGGTTTGGTAATCCCTCTATCTAGAATTCTAGAGTAGTCACTTTCATTCCTTTTCAACTCCTTAAAAGAAAAGGTCCATCTGAGCACTTGTCACTTCATACTCATTAAAAATCGAAGGGGACTAGAGTCATCTTTAGCTTTTTCTCGACTCTTAAAAATTGAAAAATCAACGTTGTGTCAAAGCATCATTAAAATTTATTAAATTCGGAATAACATCCATTTTCCTTCGTTGATATTAGGTTGAGATAATGGAGTCTACCAATCAAGGAATCCATTTTGAGGGGACTCCTAGTCCTTTCTCCTCTTGGGGAGATATTGGTGCTCTGTATATGGCCACATTGTCCCTTCCGGGAATCACAATTGGCTTGCCGGTATGGCTATTCTCAACCTCTGTCATTCAAAATACCATAATTCCTCAGAAATTGAATAAGAAACCAGTCAATACTAAAGTTGACCCTTCGCCTTCCTCTTCGTTTGTTTCTCCCTCCCCTTCTTCCTCTTCGCTTGGTGAAAATAGTGATTTTTGAGTCTTTGATCGGAGAATCCACAGTAAGAGAATTTTTACACCAATGTTTCGAATCCCAAATGGGATCCATCATCAGGGTTAAGAGAAAGATGATAAAAGAAGAGCATGATGGAAGAAATAAATACTCATGAAGGAATGAAAATTGAAGGAACAACACAGGTCGGCAGGAAAGATTAATAATGAAACATAATATTAACATTTATTTTTAATTTTTATAAT
>APFE031716197.1:46642-69057 GCA_000404065.3 Pinus taeda
ATTAATATTTATAATTAATTAATCTAATAATTTATATATTAATTGATCAATATGTAGAAAATTAATAAACTAGAGGGTTCTGATGTAAATAATACTACTAATGAAAAAAGAACTGACTAACCATAATATAAAAGGGAAAGGAGGGAAAAACTGACCTGTTTGACAACTTACCTAGGGTTGGGTTGACGCTTCTTGATTTCACTGATCAGGGGAAGCCAGCTTCCGCTAATCTCCAAACCGCTATCTCTGTTCAGATTACAAGGATGCTTCAGGATTTCGAGCGCTTCTCTGATTTTTCATCTCTGATGCTGCTCTTCCCTCGCGATAATTGATGCGTTTTCTAAGCAGATGTGGTGTTTAGTCTTCGAGGAGTGCTCTACCAAGGATGAGGTACGAGATCTTCCATTTATGATGTCAGCGCCATGTTCTTTCAGTCTTGTCTGGAGGGAGCGACCAGTTTCACCTATGTAGCTTTTCCCACATGAACAGTCTATTTTATAGACTCCTTTAAGCTGCTGCTTGTCAATATCATCCTTAACAGATTTTAAACTTTGTCTGATGGTACCTGGAGCTGAGAATTGAGTTATAATGTTTTTCTTTCTTAGGATTTTTGCCATTTTATCTGTGACTCCCTGGATATAAGGTAGAAAAACCTTACCACCCTGAGGTTGATCCTGCTCTTTAGGCTTGGGAGATGACAACCTCCTTTCAGCTTTCTTTATGGCTTTTTTAATCTCATGATCCTTGTAGCCTATATTTTTGAAAGTTGAAACTAAATGCCTCTTCTCTTTGTTTATATGTTCTGAGTCAGAAACTCGGAGGGCTCTAATGGCAAGATTGTTCAGAACGCCAAGCTTTTGGGTTGGGTGATGGTGGGAATCTGCATGAAGGTAACTCTCTGTGTGAGTTGACTTCCTGAAAACCTTATGGCCCAGAGAGCCATCCTCTTTTTTGATGATGAGAATGTCGAAGAAAGGAATTCTCAAATTTTCTTCAAGCTCCATAGTGAATTTTATATCAGGGGAGATGGAGTTAAGGTGATTGAAAAACCTGTCAAGTTCAGCTCTACCATGGGTCCATTTTATATTGGTGTAATCGACAAAACGCTTCCACCAAGCTGGTTTTAAAGGATGAGAATCCAAGTGATGTTAGTAACCAAGTTACTGAGAAGAAGAAGAAGAAGTCAGTAAAGCAAGCGGGCAACCATGAATCATCTGGTGAAAATTTGCACACAAAATCTCCCGGATATCCTTGTGTAATTTGAAGAGGAAACCATTTTCATCGAGATTGTCCTTGCATTTTGTAGATCTTGAGAGAATGGTCTCCTAGTTAGCATTGTCTGATGTCATCAACCTCTAGTGATCATGTTGACAGCACACCATCAACTAGTGAAAATGAAGTTCCTGGACAGAAAGGAAAGGTCAAAATTCCATGTGGATTATGTGAAGGGGACCATCACCTTCCCCGTTGTCCTTTTTTGGATGAGGCCAAAATAGTTTTGCGTAATCGTCTTGCTTCACCAGAACAACTTCCACCTAGATACAAGAAACTCTCACCAAGTCTTTTACTAGTTGAAAATCTGACTAACATAACTCAACCGTCAGTCGAGACACCTATCGCTAAAAACGAATCTTTTGAGTCCACACTGGACCAAAGTCAATAGGTTGAAATGGTAGTCGACCCAATTTTGCCTTCGGAAGGTTCACCTTCAGATGATGCAATTTCCAAAGAGAATGAGAATGGTACTATTCAAATTATTTTTGTCACTTCAGAGTCCGATGAACTTGGGGATAATCCACCCGTTCCTTCACGACAGGAAGAGAACCCCCCAATTCCCGTTACTCAAGGGGTTCATTCAACCGCTTATTCAGTACCCCCTCTAAGCAGTCTAGTCGCTTCTTTCGATTGGAATTGACTAGCAAGATCCCACCTTTCTTCTAATGTACCATTCCAAATCATAGTACGAGTGTACAAAATGATCATGTCTGGCACTATCATAGATGAAGGGGCTTCAGTGAGTATCATTTCCTCAACTGCTTGGAAAGCGCTTGGTTCGCCATCGCTTATGCCTATTACACAGAATTTGTCAAGCTTTAACAAAGGAACCAGTCGAATGTTAGGGATCCTTCCTAAGTTACCCATAACATTAAGAAGGAAAACCATTCAGTGGAATGTGATGGTAGTCCAAGGACCATTAGATTACGATCTACTATTTGGACGTGACTATGTTTACAATATGGAAGCTATTGTTTCGACACTCTTTCGAGTGATGTGTTTCCCGCATGAAGGAAAAATTGTCTAGCTTATTGACCAACTTTCATTTCCTAGTTCAAACACAGCTCCAAGTCAGACATCATCCCTAAATGGCCTCTTTGCACCAAGAGTGTCTCTTAAACCTTCATTCCATCCACCTAACTGCAGTGAGTAGTCTAGTGAATGTAATGAAGCTTAGGGGTCGTGCACCCTTATCTGCTCTGGAAAACGAACCCAGCTAAAAAAATAAGTTTCTTTGTAGGTTATGTGATTGGTCCGAAATGCCATTCACTTTTGTCTGCACTATGGAAAAAGCCAAGGAAGTGTTTTATCTACTATGTGGATGAAACCATCCTACTATATGAATTTCCCTGCAACTTAAGTGATTGGTCTGACACACCAATCACCTTTGTCTAGTTGGCAAAGGCAAGGAGTAAGTGTTTTGTCTAATCGTTGACTAAAACCATCCTGCTTAACCACAATAATTTCCATATGGTTACTGGAAACTCTCCTTTTCTCGATGCCTAGGGGCATGCAAACCTTTTTTATGCAAGCAAAAAATGACTAATTTTTTTTTTTAGCTTTTTAGATTATTTAGCTTTTTAGTTTTTACAACTTCTTAGTTTAGGTGATTGGTCTGATCCACCATTCACCTTTGTCAGTGGCGTGTAGACAAAGCAAAGGAAGAGTTTGAACCATTCTATGGATGAAACCATCCTACCTAACCTCAGTAGTTCCTTAGCTTTCTAGCTTTTCTAGCTTTTTAGTTTGGTCATTCCTAGCTTACATAAAAAGGATACTAAGCATGTGTTATCATAGAGTTCAAGATGACTCAAAAATGAACCTACCAATCAGAGACATCTTTGACTACCAAATGGGAAATGTTTCGCATGGTTCAAGCTCATTAAAAAATAAACCTACCAATGAGAAATGTTTCTGCAAGGTTCAAGCTCGTTAAAAAATAAACTCGCCACTAAGCATATGTTAATGCAAGTTTCAAGCTCATTAAAAAATAAACCTGCCTTCAGTAGATGACCTCTGTGATTTCCATGCTATTAGCCTTTTGAGCCTTGGTTGTGTTTTTCCATCACCTCCATCCTTTTGGTCAATCAAACGCTTCCACTTGATTGTTTACCCTTTTGAGCAACAACTACAATGAGTGGCCATGTTAACCAATCTCTTCACATCACCATGTTTTGAGAAGTTCCAAGCTTACCCAGAACCAATTGTTACCCTAAACGCCACTCCTTCCTAAAAAACGAGCCTCCTTTAAACTCCTTTTAGACTCGTTAAATATGAAAATATCGTTGAGCTATTAGCTTTTCCAGCTCGTTAAAGTAATCAAAATTCCATCCCTCTTGTATATTTTAATCTTTTTTAGACCCGAGGGATTATCCCATGAAAAAGTTTGAGTGCTTGTCTTTTTGGCTCGCTAAAGTTATCAAAAACTCATCCCTTTTGTGTTATTTTATCCTTTTTCAGAGTTAAGCGATTATGCTACAAAAAAGAACTGCTGGAGTTTCCTTTTCATCCCTTTTCAAACTCTCTAAACATGAGAAGGACCGAGTTATCCTTGTCATTAAACTCGTTAAAACAATAGCGACAAACTTTTCCACCTAGACAAGAACGAGTTTCACTGTCGCTAGGCTTGCTAAAACATAGCGACAGGTTTGCCCGAAGGGCAAATTATAGAACAAGCATATGCTATCCTCCTCAAGCTTGACAAAAATAAAGAGGTACTGGTCAACAATGACTGGGGAAAAAGGGAAGAAAACTTGAAGAACTTTATTGGTAGCAGGTCGCCCTTGAACATGATACTTTCACTCCATCACCATGATTGAGCCGGGTTGGGTTATTCCATTCATCGGTCATATCGCCATTGGTCCTCCATACCATCCATATTTTGGGGTTAACGCTACCAATCCATCTCAGTGTCACTGCTATGTTCAAGAGAAGTCATTCAAAGAATTCACCATCCAGTTAATGCCTCATCCATTGCAATACCTTCACCCTCTATTTTTCATGACCACCATTCCTGAACTTTGTATCATCAAATCATTTTCACCTCCAAAAAATCATTTGCTACGTTTCATGTCGTAGATGTTGGATACATTAAGGCCCTCCTACAATGGGTCAGTTCTTGTCAACATCATCTCATTATCCAAGAATTTGACTTAGAAACAACCCTTTCTGTACTTTGAAGCTTGCATGCCTCAATGGAAAGTTTCTCACTTCCAGCGACAGGTTTACATCAATGGCCTTCGACCGAGAGATTTTGCGTGGTGTTCGACATTGGATCATATATTCACACCACATGAATTGTACTATAGTACCTTGAGGGTCATTATCATTATTGGTGGTTCCTCTCACACCTGTTAACATCTTATATTAATGGTTGGTAATCAGGCGATGTCTTTCCATGTTCGACTTCAGGACATCTTTTCACATGGATTGACTTGTACATCGGGCAAAGATTGAACGAGTTTGAAGACCCCAGATCTAGTTTCATCCATCTAGGCTACGATATATTTAGGAATATAAAGACATCAAATGTACATAGAAGCTGCATAGATGATCATCCAAGCTAAGGGATGATGACTCTACACATAAAGAATCACCAGTCTACAATTGCAGATGATTATCTGTCCTATGTACATGAAAACGAATTTATAAAGCTGAGCATGAGAATGCCCACCTCAGGTAGATCATGAAAATAATATGATTATGATGTATTGTATTGTATCTTATACAGGTCACCTTCCAGTTTGAATACCTCAGATCCTCATGATAAAGCATTTCACCCGACATCAAAAGATTTACGACTTCATGCTTTAGGGGGCAACTGTTATAGACATATTTGGGCACCACAACCCCAATCTTATATGTCGATAAACCAAGGGCTCTTTAACCCCTAAAAGTGTTGTTTCACACCCTAAAGGATCATGGTCAACTGATTACATCATTCCCCAAAAGTTCCACCTGAAAAACCACTTAAAACTGGCTAAAACTGGACCATACTAACTGCTCCATGGTCAGGGTGCGATGCATACTAACTCCTACACTAGATAGGTGTGATGCATACGGAAGAGGCCTTCCGTGGGGTGCGATGAGCAAGAATGGACAAATGTTTGAGATAGTTTGGTAAGTGGATGCTCATGGAATCTTCTAGAAACTTCTCCTATGACACTTGCCTCTCTGAATTCGCCCAGGGATGAGTAAGAGATCTAAGAAATCTCCAAGTGGAACCAAGAACTACAAGTGGAATGACACTAATCAAAAACCCAGAGATGACTCACACCCCTGCAAACATCTATAAATGGATCCATCATCTAAGAGATCTGGAGGCTAGAATTTTGTAATTTCTAAGGAATTGCTGATAGTTTGTCTTTGAGAAGAAGCATTGTATTGTTGAGTGATCTTGCTTTTCATGAGGTGAAGGGGACTTTGATGCTGGGAGGATGATGCTGGATTAGACTGCTAGGTTGTAATTCTCCCTTCTATTTTAATAAAGTTCTTTGTGTTTTCCTCCATACAATCGTGTACTTGTGAATCTTGTTATTTGTAAATGCCATTGTATGCTTAATGTATTTCTGATTCTACATTGTTTATGATATAATAGATCGAGATGTTTTGATGGTGTTCTATCACTTTTTTTCTACAGGTATTCTCTAAGCGGGACAAGTAGGAGAGGAGTTGCAAGCTCTATCAAGGGGGAGAGAAATCAAGCAAGGAGTCAAGCGAAAGATCCAGGTTGGTTCCTTTGCTTCTCTCTATTATCTATCATACATAGAGGAAATAAAAAATTTCTTTGATTGTTTGTTTCTAAGACAACCGCCAATCTTAGTGGGACTAGTAGATTGAAAAGACACTAGTTTTCCCAGAAGCACCCTTAGGAACTCAGCCACCTTCTCTTCTGTTGCTACGTAAATTTCCTTGGTTTCAACCCACCTAGTCAAATAATTAGTGCACACAATAATGTATTGTTTTTGGTTTGAAGGATGGTCAATAGTCCCAATGAATTCCATGCCCCACTTGTTAAATGGCTTGAAAGTCACTTGAGGCTGCAGAGCAATTTCATCTCTTGGAGTAGGCCTTCCCATCCTCTCGCACCGATCACATTGACTAGTGTATGCTTTCACATCTTGATGAAGAGTGGGCCAATAATAGAATGTTTGTAATGCTTTGAATGTTGTCCTCTTTGCTGAAAAGTGACCTCCATAAGGCCCATCATGACAGGTCAGAAGGATGTCAAAGACTTCCTACTCCCTAACACACCTTCTCAAGATTTGATCTAGGCCAAGTTTGAAAAGATTGCCCCCAATCCAAGTGAAGGGGGCACTTTCCATGACTATCTTTCTCTTTTGTTTGGAGGAAGAGTTTGGTGGGAACTGTGTTGATACCAAATAGTTTTCTATATCAGCAAACCATGGAGAGAGAACTAAAATACCAAATAAGTGCTCATATGGTAACTGGTCATCCACCATTCCTTCTTCACCTGCAGACAAATTTACCCTAGACAAAAAGTTTGCAACAACATTTTCCTTACCATGCTTATCAACAATGGTTAGATCAAACTATTGTAATAAAATTAACCATCTTATAATTCAAGCATTCACATCTGGTTTGTTCATTAAATATTTGATTGCAACATGGTTAGTATGCACAAATGTTTGATAGCATGTAATATAATTCCTGAATTTGTTTAATGAATGCACAATAGCTAGGAGTTCCTTTTCGGTCACTGTATAATTTAGTTCAACTTTTGATAAGTTCTTACTGATAAAATAGATAGCATAAGGAAATTTTTCATCTATCTGACCTAAGGTTATTCCTATGGTTTTGTGTGAGGCATCATCATGAATATGAAAGGGGAGGGCGCAATTTGGGCCTTAGAGAATTGGTGCAGTGGTTAACTTATCCTTTAGGATGTCTACGGCCTCTTGACAGTTGTTTGACCTTACAAACTCATAATCTTTGGCCAACAAACCAAATAAAGGAGAGGCCAACTTGCTGAAGTCCTTTATGAACCTTCGGTAGTATGCAGTTAAACCTAGGAAACTCATAACATCTCTCTGCTTTTGAGGAGGTGGGACCCTTTGGATGATAGCTATTTTGTTTGGGTCCACTTGAAGTCCTTGCTGAGATATTGAATGACCTAGCATGGTCCTTGCAATCATTAGGAATTCACATTTTTCAGGACTGAGAGATAGGTTCATTTCAATGCATTTGTGTAGTACTTTGCCTAGGTTAGACAGAGCTTCTTGAAAATCACAGCCATAAGGTGTAAAATCATCCATATAAATCTCCACCACATCATGGACTAATTTGGGGAAAATACTCAAGACTGCTCTCTAGAAAGCGGCAGGGGCATTGCATAGGCCAAAAGGAAGGACCATATAGGCAAAAGTACCCCAAGGAAAAGTGAATGTGGTCTTATCCTGGTCTTCTGGGTAGATATGGATTTGGTTGTACCCACTGAATCCATCTAGGAAAGAGAAAAACCTTTTCCCTGCCAGGCCATCTAGCACTTGGTCAATGAAGGGTAGAGGAAAATGATCCTTCTTTGTGGCTTTGTTCAACTCCCTATAATCGACACAAATTCTCCACTAACCATTTTTATTGGGAACTAAAACCAAAGGAGAGACACACTCACTGTCAGAGCTAGGGTAAATGAATGCTACATCTAGCAGTTTTTGTAGTTCTTTTGTGACTATATATTTAAGAGATGGATTCATCTTCCTTTGGGGTTGCCAGACCTGCTTGCAACCTTCTTTTATGTATATGTGGTGAGTACACACCAAGGGGTGTGCTCCCTTCATTTCCTTGTAACTCCAAGCGAAGGCTTCTAAATTTTCCTTTAACATGTTGCATAGCTTCTCTTATTAGAGAGTAGAAAGAGATGGATTGATTTTCAAGGTTCTCTCTAGGCCAAATTCTATGGTTTTGACATAGAGTGGGTTGGAATTGGCTAAGCATAAGTCAATTGGATGATTGTTTTGGGTTTCCTTTACTACTTCTTCTAAGGGTAATGAACTAGGAGTTGGACTTTGGAGTAGATGTTCAATCAAGTCATCCTCATCCTGCTCTACTCCTCCCATGGTTGCTTCTAAAGCATAAAGTTGTGTAGAATAAATTTCATCTTCTTCCTCCTCCTCCAACCATAAAGGTAAGTCATGATCTAGAGAAGGTTGAGCAGGAGGGTATATGACTAACTGCTTAGACATATGCCCATTCTTGATGGTCATATTCCCAGCTCTATAGATAATTTAAGCATCAACAATGGCCAACCATGGCCTCCTAAGGATGAGAGGGTAACCAGTAATCTTAGCCTTAGGCTGGAGAACTACAAAATATACAGGGTACTCCTAGGAGTTAATGGAGACCACCACATCCTCCATAATTCCCTCAGGGGTTATTGTGGAACGGTCTGCAAGTTGTATAAATAGTGTGGTCTTCCTCAATGAACCTTGGAGGTTGAGCTTAAGCATGGCGTCCTTGTTAATCACATTAATGACAGCCCCAATATCGATCAGAGTATGTGGGACTATGGTGCCATTGATGAGCACATCTACTACAGGGCTTTCAGGGTCCAAATATTTTGGATAGATTACATGCCCCAACATTAAGTCAGACAAATACCCAATGACATTAATGGTAGCGGCATCCCTTTTTCACCTCCTTGGATGCTTGAAGCACTTCTACTTAGTCAACTTATTATAAATGGGTACATCTTTTATTGCATGGAGAAGTGGGATCTTTACACACAAATTTTTCAATTCTCCTAGAAGTTCAGTCTCTTTTGGGGTAGGCTGGAGTTGTTGGGCTAATATCTTAGGAAAGGGTGGATTTACTTTAAGGTTTCATTCTTCTTTCTTCCTCAACCTCCCTAGATGGTGGTGGAGGTTGTTTATCTGGGATAACTCTCTTAGATCTCAGGTTAATCTCCTAGATTTCCACAACATAAGCCGGATATGATGTCTCTCTACTGTCTACCTGTTGAGCCTACCAGTTATGCCGATTCGGATTTGGATGGACAGGTATCTGGGGTTTCTTGGTTGGAGCAGAGTGTAGGAGATGTGGTTTGGAATCTGGTGGAGGTAATAGAACTAGAGAATTATTGTATTGGGACCTCCACCCCTCGAGTGGTGTATTCCACTAAGGTTGTAACGAAGCATAAGGTTGAAATGACTAGCTGGTTGGTTGGGAGTGATACTGAGATGCATAGGACCAAGGAGGGGGTGTAGATCAAGAAGGATGAGAAAAGGCTCCCCAAGAAGGTATGTTTGTGGTTTGGTTTGGGTTGTAATATGCATGGGGCGACCCTTGCATGCCATGCTAGTATGGTCTAGGCCCATGAGGTCTCCTTTGGTTAATGTAGCAAAGCTGCTCAATTACCCCTTCAGCTCCTTGATATACATCTTTGAGTCCGAGTAAATAAGGGCACTTGTCTATGGAGTGGTTTTCTTCAAAGATCGAGAAAATTTCAATAGAATTCATTGGACATTCATTACTAGAATGCCTCCTAGTGCATCTAGGACAAAAGATGGCCAAGGCTCTCTCTGCTTCCTCCTGCTTCCTCTTAATGTTCATGGTGTCCATTTGCAAGGCAAGGTTTGTAGCATCTCACTTTTGAAATCTTCCAACATGTTTTCAATTTCACCCTTGATGGATGAGTTAGAAGATGATGTAGTGGCCATAGGTTGACTACCCCTACCCTTTTTCCTAGCTGCCCTAGAATGATTTCTAAAGACAATCTTGATATCCTCATAGGGTAATTGGTAGATATCTCTTCCTACTAACAAATGTAAGGTATTCAACAGATCTTCTCTTACTCCCATAAGTAGGACCATCTTTAGTGAGTCAGGGTCAAGTGTGCACCTGTCCCTTTTATAATTAAGATGTAATCTTTCTTCGTAATCTGATAGTAGTCCTGATATTTGTTGTTAAAGTCTTGCTACATCTGAGCCCAAGTTGTGATGCTATCTCCAGGTAAACCCATGAACCAAGGCAATGGTGCATCCTTGAGGGTAGATGGAAATAGTTTTAACTTTTGCTCATCATTTGTTTAGTCATAGGTTTGGCATATAACAACAAATTCAAACAGGAAAGTGTCAGGGTCCTCTGTGGTCAGGCCATGGAAATGAGGTAGGGAAAAGTGGCTTATATTTTTCATCTTAGTGTCCCCATTGGTTTCCCTGATGGGGAAGGCACCCTCAACTCTCTCTCTATTCCCTCTATCATTTCAATTTTCAGCCATTGGTTCAGGAGGAATGGATTCCTCTTCCTCTTCTTCCCCTGTAGGTTCTTCAAATATGTCAGGTTGCTCACCTAAGGGTTCCTCCAGTTCATAGCCACCAAAGAAGAGAGAAGGTTGGGTGTTGGATGCAGTGGTGGTATTTGGAGAAACTTTCCCTAAGTTGTCCCTATTCCTACGAGGCATGAAAGGAAATATTTTTCATTTGGTTTTGCATTTTTTTAAAACTGGGAAAGTACTTGTAGAATTGAAATTGTTGATTTAATGAAGATTACTGACAGAATGAAAAAGATACTTGCTAAATTGAAATCTTACTTGAAAAATGGAAATGAAAGCAGAAAATGAAAAATGAAAGAAAGGAAACAACGAGATTACTTTGCAGAAATAAACTAATGGCAGAATATTGAAGACAAGAAATAGAAGAAAAGAAAGCAATAATCACATTTTACTCAGACACCTCCTAGGAAAGAGTGCCAAAAGGTGATGAGTGCCAGTATTGCAACAAGGATGTTGCAACTCCTGGGCTACCAACTTTACTTATCAACCCAGGGTTCGTACAAACTTGGAGGTGACATTGTTGTATGCACAAGTAAAAAGTGATGGTTTTGCCTGTTGTTATTGTTCAACTGGCGAGAGACCACTGGGGTTCCAAGCCAGACTTCTATGGAGTCAGAAGAAGCTTGATTCTTTGATGGAAGAAAGGTAAATCTACTCTAAGAAAGTTACTCTATTGCAGTAATGGAGAAGGCCAACATGCAATGCTAAACCACACCATACCCTAATTAACCATTTAAGAAGCTATGCTAAGCATAAATGCTAAATCAACAATAAAAAACCACTACCATCTAAGTTTCTGAAATAAGAAGCATAAAACAATACTAATGTGTAGGTAAAGAAACTAAACTAAATCTGTTTTCACTTTTTCGGTCTTTTATGCAAAATCAAGTATGCAAACTAATTGTTCTTGTGGATGTGACAAGCGGATTAAGAGTGTTTGAGGATGGCTAGAAGGTTTATGGAGTGGTTGTATGGTGTGGGGAGGTCCTAGGAGGCTTTTGGTGATTTCCTAGAAGTTTTCCCTCAATTCGGCCTCAAAATAGGATGTTCCAGGAAATCCTATATGATGTACTGGAAACCTACGGGATGATCATGTAGGAATTAGAGGAAACCTATAGGATACAGTGGCAAGCTAAATGTGAGGTGTTGGAGGTGTCGAGAGGCTTAGGAAAGGTGTGTTATGGTGGAATGGAGTGTTAGAAGGTCTAGAATCACTCAGGAGTCAATATCCAAGATGATAGATGGCTAGATTCGCTCAATGTGTTTTTGAGAATTTTAATGAAAAATGATGAAAAACTAGTGAGGGTGATGGTGAAAACAAGGGATGGATAAGATGGGTGAAGTGGAAGGTGGTAACAGGATATGAAGTCTTAGTCTCCTCCTGAAGCACCTGCTCTGCATAAAACATGTGTGTCTTCCAAAAATTTATGTAGCAAGATACATTTTCACAAACTAGAAAAGTAGAACTAATGAATCAACTGCCTATATTATGCATGAAGAAAGTTTACGCAGGGAATGAGAGCATGAGTGAGATCTACTACAGAAATGGAGATTGAAAAGATGACAATGAAATCTACCTTTCAACATTAACCAAATACTAAATTTAAGACAACAAACTCCAAAGCTCATAAAAGAACTAGAAATTTGTGCTTTTGGGGCTGCTTAAGGGTCCCTTCCTCAGGTCATGGTCCCAGAGGGAGAAAGTGAGGCCGAGACACCTACTAATAACCTTGTGGTGATCCTTTTTCTCCTTGCTAACCTGCTACTTAAAATAAGGCACAAACGGAAGAAAACTATCACACAACCAATCTAATATACACTACTTGTAATGGAAATGCATCTAATAAGAAAATTAACAATTAAGCTATGAATCTACACTGAACATACATGTACAATCAAGAGGATCCTTGGCTACTATGGTTGGGCCCTAACCCAAGAGCTTCAGCCCTCTGAGTTAACTCAGTGTTGGCTTAAAAAAAACTCATTCTCATTACCAAAACAACAAATTACATCAAAAGAATTGTCACAAGTCTTGTAGCTCGAAAATAGAGTAGAGTTTTACAATAAACAATCAAAATCCTACTGAGGTCCTAGGCCTCTCTACTTATACATCTGAAGTCCCCAATGAATTCCTTAAAATTAGGGAGGCTTGGCTCCCAAACTCGAGATAAACTGGTGCATTGTCTCTCACTTTTTTGATTGCCTTCTAGTCCTCATGATTTGGTTGTTTGCACTTCGAGATTATGTAGGAATATTCAAATGGAGGGGTAGTAAATGAGGTGGATTTACCTCCTATAATCCCTCTACCTTGTCCCATTCAAGTTTTTACCTTGGTCTTTGCCCAAATTCCTTGATTTTTTCCTTTAATCCTGCATTAAATGCACATTAGACCAAAAAGCATAATATCCAACTCTAGTCACCTCATAAACAAAATATAATCAAAAGCGTGCAATAAGTTATGAGAATAGTTGGTTTGACTAAGCTAGGAGGTGAATTAAGGCCCATATAAATACCCAGTGATGAGGCTCATCAACAAGCTTTATCTTAGATGATTTATATGATGGACTTATGAAAAAAATAGTTGTTGAGTACGATATTCCTCCTCATTCCGATATGATGATATATTTGATTGTTGTTATTAAAGTGTTCCAGTGTCTTGTCCTTTTATATCCGGTCCATTTAGTTTATATTTTATGACTTGCTTATTTTTGTGGTTTTTTTTTATGTTAATCTCTTCAACCATGGAGCTCAGAAAAATATTGGGCCCTATCTCTCTGTAAGAAATATGCTTGGATGTATTCACATATTTGTGGATATAGTATTAAATGCTAGAAACAGAGTCTTGTCTGATTATCTAGATATGCATAAGACAATAAGTTTTGTTTGCTTGTATTGTTATTGGATTTTTACACTTGGTTGATTGTATTATCTAGATGTTTTGGTTATGACATTCTATTCTTAAGTGAATCATATTTATCTATTGATACTAGTTTTAATATGTTCCCTAAATTTCATATATGAAGTCTCTGTTGTTTCTATTGATGGAGGTAGAAAAAATGGATTATATTATTTCATAATTCTTTGCATCATTCTATGTAGATGGATTATTTGTAGATAAAGAAGAGCTTGAGGAAGAGGGAACTATTCTTAGGTTTGAAGATTCAAGTGGAACAGGTATGAGAGAAGGTGAAGGTGTGAAGGATGTTCGTGATCAGATAGAAGATGAATATCAACTTTTTGGGGATTCTAAAAAGGTAAGTCTTTTATGATTTAGCTTTCTTCATGTTTCTCTCAGAATACCAATTTCCTTTTAGTGGATCTTTTCTAAGTTTTTGTACTCGACAATTTCATATTTCATTTGTCCTTTCCCATAAAACATGATTTTTTTTTGGCGTCAATTATGCCACATATCTACATAATTAGTGATCTATTTATCTTTATTAGGTCAAATGTTGCAGCCTATGCTAAACATTTTGTTGGTGATGGTGTAACAACCACTCTATAATAATTTATAAAGGATTGGTGTACATCTACATGGAAACCTATTTTGATGTCATTTCCAAAGGAGTTTATTGTTTGAGGTCCAACCAATTGACAGATCAATTTATAGGTTAATGATGCACAAAGGATGGAAATGTATTTAATGGATTGAAATGTGCTCTAACATCCATGAAAGGAATTAAAATATTCACCCTGTTGACAGTGGGGTTCTGCTTGTGTGAGTTTTACAGTTAGTTGGAAGTAACATAATTAATCATAGTGAAAGCTAAAATGGATCCGATGAATATTGAATGTTGAATTTTGAATGAGGATTTTATGTCATGGAATTGGGTTAATTTTGTTGATTGAGGCTTTAATCATTCAATTTAGTAGATGAGGGTTTTTTTGGATTGCTACTTAGTTTGAAATTTGATTTAGTGAAGTGGTTACTACAAGAGAAATTCGTTCCTAATATCTTTTCGAGGTCATATCTCTCACAGATTTGTAAATATGTGTAATGAAATTTTCATTCTGGGCTTTTTCAAGTATGTGAATTACTGGGATTCTCGATAATTCATATCGAAAAATGTAATTTTACATTCATGGAGAAATCTAGGGAAGACAACATGTGCTTGTATAAATTCAATTTATCTTTCTTTAGATTTCTCACAAGTAGAAGAATGCACAACTTCTTGTATCTCTTATAAATTTTAAGTGGTTATGTTTTGGTGTTTTATATAAGGTCATGGTTTTGACTCTTGTGGAATCATCATCTACATTATATTTTTGGTCACAGGCTCAAAAATATTCCTTGCACCCACTTTGTTAAGATGTACACATGAGTTCAATTTTTTTGGACCCATTCCTTGAAAAGATAATGCAGAGCCCTGTGACTGTGTCTCACTGAAACTAACCCTATGAGAAAACTGGTAGTTTAGGCTTTCCTGATTATTTTGGCTTTAAGTCATGGTTTTGATAATGAAACAAAACAATGAAGGAGAAATGAGTTAACTGTACGACAACTTGATTGTCATTATTTGGGGGGAGCCTGTGTATGAATTTCTTCCATGGATTCTAAAATATGCAGATATTCCCTTCTGTCGAAAATCAAGTGTGATTGGAAGATCAACCACTCAAAAGAGATCATGTATGTGATTGTTGATATATTTTTTGACAATTTTTTATCATCTACTGGTATAGAAAGTTGAAGATAGAGGCAACTTTAGAAGATTAGTTTTGTTGTAAAAAGGACAACCAAATATGTGGACAAATTTTTTTGGGGTTTTTCAGAAATTTCGACAAGCATTATATGTGTTGTAATAAATTGTTTTTCTTCTGATATCATGGTAAATAAAGTATTCCTTATGTTGTCATGGTGGAAAATTATTTGATTATAATTGAGTTGCATTTGATTGCTTGTTTGTTTCTCTTAGTGCTACCTGGTTCTATATGATTTAGTGAAGAATCTTTAATGTTGAAATGTTAAAGTTATGAAAGAATTGTTGTAATTGATTTTACCTATAATTTGTGATAAATTAAATTTCAAAGGAGATGAAGAGTCTTGATGAATCACCTCATGGAGGTATAAAAGTGGTGGTGAATGATGACAACTTTTTCAATCACGGTTGCAGACATTGAAGGACCAAGTACATTCTAAAAGAATAATCTAGAACAATTTAACATATTTTGGATGTTCTATGCTTGAGAAAGGGTCATTGTTTCATAGTACATTGACTGAACCATTTGAATTCATTTTTTTTGCAAATTTATTACTATATTTTTGGAACATGAGCTATATTTACATTTATTGATGCTTTTTCCTGCAACTGGCACTCCATATGAATTTGGTGTTTTTCGAATGAAACTGGTTCACACTCCTGATTTTCCAAACTCTCCTCCCAGAGGTAATTTTGTATCCTTATAATGATGCTTAATGCAATTTACATTCTCTTAAATGGATACTATGTTTGGTTTACATGTTTAGTTGCCTATAGGACATTCTTTTTGTTTTTGTACTTACTTCTTATCTAAATCATCAAATATATAAGGGGGATGCATGACTTGTAAAAAATGAGAAATAAACTTTGGTGTCTTTCAATAGTAATGATTGGCTTGGACTCTAGGGTATTTTTTCACAAAAATCTTCCACCCTAATATTGCAAGCAATGGAGAGGTATGTGTCAATACTTTGAAGAAGTATTGGAATCCAACCCTTGGATTGTCACACATTCCTCTTGCATGTGCTCATCCACTTATAAATTTAGCTTATTGGTCATAATGTTTGTTAAGAATTGTAGTGTGTTACATTTGGTTCGACACAATTATGCTTGTTGCATATTTTTTCTTAAAAGATATTTTGAAACTGAAGATGCACGTAATCTATTTGAATGGCATTGTAGTGTGTTAATTGCTTCGATATAATGTGAGATACAATATTTTCACTTGTTTCATATGTGATATTTTAAAATCAATGTTGCACATGAGGACATAACGCAGTGGATTTTGCTCAACTTGTGGATCATTTTTTAGTGGTCAATTTTAACTTTCTATAATTAATTGACCAAGAAATTAGGGATGAACAATTTGTGGTTCTAGAATTTAGAAGTAAATGTTAAAAATGTATTAAAAATGTTACATTTAATGCTATCTGTGCGCACTACACAGTGAGAACTGACTGGACTTCATGTGAAGAAGAAGAAACTTTGTTGGAAGATTTTTTATTTTGATTTGTTGCATCGTTAACACACCTTGTATTATTGTCTAAACTTTTCTTTTTCTCAACTCTACAATAGTAAATTGGCATGGGCATTCATGCAGTCTATATGCATTCTTGGATCTTAGTTATCGGGACTGAAGTACATGATTTTTTCGATAAACAATAGTAATTTATTTCCCTTTCTAAACTTTGGATTACTATTGTAGGTCTTAAGATTCCTACTTGTAGAACCATTCCCAGAGTTTTCTTTGAATGAACAGGTTGGGAAGATGCTCATGGAACATTATGAAGCATATGCAAAGCATGCCATGTATGTTATATTTTTTCATCTATATCTGGAAAGTATTTACATGACTAAATTTTATTCATATAATTTTATATATATATGGTTAACCCTAATATTTCTCTTTGTCCTTTAAGAAAAGACTATGAGGATATTAAATTCAATATTAACGAAGTGATTGGGGGTACTGGTAAATAACTGAAACATTGAACATACCCTTGTCAAAGGAAATGAGTACTAATCTTCTAATCTAAATTTTATACTTAATGACATAATTCTAGACAGTTCCCCATGTAAAGAAGACCATGCTTTAAGTATAGTTTCTACTAACATTGCCCCTAGTTAGCAGGGTCAAAATCACATTTTCCTTTAATTTCATTAATTTAAGTTTTGTCTACACATTAGATTTATCATCTTCTTCATTGGTTTTATTATCTCTATATCTCCATCCACATCAGCGTGCACTATCTAATGTTGAGTAGCGCATATCCCTTTTCTAGGGTTAACACTCATGGGTCACCCTTTCTTAGGGCCTTCTTTCTTGTTTTCACTTGTATCCCATAGCTTGTAGCTTAGGCTTGTTAATTGGATTTTCTAGCCCCTAGCCTCATTCAATTGTTTTCCTTGTGACAAATTTTTCTTTATAAATAACAAAAATAATAGTGTGAGAGGTTCTTAATGTGTCTAGATCCACACACTTGGACCTGTCTCTGCATATATGCCTTTGGTAGTTGTCTACTTGGATCTTCTTATGCGAATCTACCTTTGGTAATTGTCTACGTGGGTCTTCTTATGCAAGTGTGACTTTGGTAATTTCCTTCGTGAATATTCATATGCCAATAGTAATATTATTAATATGTAATATGTGAATTGTTGATACATGCTCTCGATCTAGTCAACTCTTCTAAAAAGGGTATCATAAAAAATGTAAACAAACTTGTGTGCCTAGTTAATTATACAACCTAATTTATTTCTCCTTTCCAAATATTTGTTTCCAAGAGGTACGATGTGATTATGTTACAAATAAAATATATTGATATGGTTTTATTTTGTAGGCTCTATACAAGAATTCATACTTTGAAGCCAAAATTCAAGAGTAAAGTGGCAATTCCAGAGTCTATTGCTTTAAATGAAAGCCCAAAAAATACCCTTTTGATATTTCCTACCCCACTTCTACCATGCACAACAAATAGGAGAAGATATTCAATATCCAAGCATAAATGTCGCTTCAACATAAACTATAGGAGTTGGTGCATCAACAGTTCATAAGAATAAGGATATAGCTTCTACTAGAGTGCACATTGATAAGAAAAAGCTCGATGCAAGAAAGAAAAGTCTTAAATTATCATACACCTTTAGCCCTTCTTATTAGTTATTTGAGTCTTTTAATTGGTCATGTTACAAAGGTGAGCTAATTTATTCTATGAAATTAAAACGCATTGATCCTTTGAGGCCAGATTGAGTATA
Source organism: Pinus taeda (assembly GCA_000404065.3). Lineage (NCBI taxonomy): Eukaryota > Viridiplantae > Streptophyta > Pinopsida > Pinales > Pinaceae > Pinus > Pinus taeda. The sequence goes on from APFE031716197.1 coordinate 65,153, forward strand.
ATGTATTTAGAAGTTGGAAAGGTTTGGTCTCAGAATTTCTGGGAGCCAAAAATTGGGTACCAGAGACATAGTTAATGGAAATTGCTACAAGTTTATTGGTTGGTATCTATATTTATTATTTTTGGCACCCCCTTAAATAATTTTGTATTTTTGTGTTCTTTTATGAGATTTCAACCATGTAAATCTAGTTTGATATGTACTTTTCAATAATTGTATGCATTTTTCAAAATAGTAGTTTTGTTAATGCTAAGTTGTTACTCTGAACAACCATGCATATAATGGAAACATTGAATCAACTTGAAATATTGAGTTTCTTTAGCAATGTTTAAATTTAGTTCTTTCACAACAATTAGGTTTTAGTTGAATAATGCCTATTTTTCATTTCTGTGGGTATGATTCATATTAAGAGGATTGAAAGGCTTGGTCTTAAAACCTTCTCCAATTATAAAGCAAAATCACTACTTAGACCAGGATGTTTAAACTTGATATCAAAATTGGGTTGTTCTCAGATTCAAAAAGATTTTCTCCATTGAATTTGCAATTCATTTTATCCGTTGTTCTTTTTTTCACCTGATTTGATTCATTAAGAACTAGAGCCAATGCTTATTGCTCCATTTGTTCAGGTTTTGGCTATATATTTGAACATAACAATGCGTGACATATAGGATTTCCTATATGCTAAAATTCTTGACTGTACATCACAATTTTTTATTTTTTTTTAGGTATCCAAAGTTAACTATAGGTTGATGGTTAGGCATGAAATTTCTCCCCTTTCATATTGAAAATCTAGAACAACTTTTTGTATGTCACAAACTTACATGCAGGAAATACATTTATACAAAAAATAAATGGCATTGCCACCATGTGGCTCTTGCTCGATCTCCATGAACAAAGCTAAAAAAAACACCTGTAAAGAAAAAAAAGCGCAGTGACATTGCCAGCACATGGCCCTTGTTTCCCAAAGAAAAAAACCTAATCATCTTATTTATAGAGGGAGTACCTACATATGGTTTTTTAGCATGTACAAGTGTAAAATAACAACTTTTCTTTGGTCCCATATTTTCTAGAGTTTTTATCATAGTAGATGTACATTACATGAAGTTTTTCATCCATATTTTTACTGAAAAGGATGTTTATTTAGTGGAAAGAACACCCCCTACGCTAAAACAGTCAACAAGAGACCATGGTGTTAGATGTATTTGGGAGGTTGTGCTTAAATATATAGCTTCACTTCTATTTGTAGAGTCAAAATAGGACTATGGTACATGGGAGGGAGAAACCCTCCTATGTGCTCTCGATATGTAACCTAGTGGAACTATCACAACATGAACTGCTAGCTATTATGCTTCATTATTAAGCTCCTTGTATATATGAGTAAGAGATTATGATGGAATTTTCAAAAAATATTGCATGCAGATCTTACTCTTGCTTGATGGAAAATATCAATAAATGTGGAATCAACCAAAACCTAACCTAGAACCACTTGTGAGTACCCATATCTACCAAGCAATATTGAGAAGTGTGCACATTGTAATGAGCTATGCTTTATTGTTGGTGGCACTTCCAAGTCTATGTTTGAAAGATAATATCTCACTAGAGGGTATTAAGAGTCATTCTCTAGTGTTGTTGAGTCTCTTGTTCCCTTGAGGCATCATCAAAATATCCTCTAGAAATTTTAGAATTGAATTTCAAAGGTATGGTAGTGCAAGGAAGCCTTGTCTTTAGTGAGGTGCATGATAAGGTAATGCTTTCGTTCAACATGTAGAAAATCTTGTAGATGTTTGGAGGTTTATTTTGGAATACACCATTTCTTTGAGCTAGCCAAATGGAGAATATCACCTCTACAACCAGGTTTTTGTCTTATGTTCTAGTTGTAGTCCACTCATTAATGCCTCTGTGTTATGTAAAATCCATTGTTTCATTTTACATAGTCTATGAGTGATATCCCATATCTTAATGGTGATATGACAATGAATCAAAAGGTGATTTCATGCTTTCGTGTTATTCCCTTAAGAGCACATGTGTTGGGACTTTTCCATCCTCTTCTTCTAAGCATGTCTAGGTTGGGCTTCCATCCTTGATTTGAGATTTGGGGCCCCAACCTTGGTTGTAGATAGTGGTCTTGCAAATAGAGGGTCTAGACTTGTGCTTGAACACTTTATTTGGTGCAAAACTATTCATAAATATTCATCAATTGATTTTTCGTCATCATATAGATCGAGTTATATGTTATTTTATATACATGCACATAATCAATCTTCCTAAAATAGGATTGATCTTTGTGTGCCTTAGACCATTAAATGCCACAAATCATAGTGAGATGTGCTTGAATGTGGGTTAAGTAATTTCATTGTAGGAGAACTAATATGCATTTACAATGTATTTCAAAAGAAGAAAGGTGCATTGTAGAATGCCTATTGGTTCATAAGAGAGCATCATGTCACTATACCAGGGATATAAATATAAAAGGGTATAAAAAATGTTAATGAAAAAATGGATACATACAATGTCTAGGGAAAACAGGGGCTTTTTAAATTGGGAAAGTGTATTGGATTTATATTGGTAGGGGGTTAAATAAAGTGATTTTTAGAGGTATTTTCCAATATGTAGTCAAATTAAGGGTATTGTGTAGTATGTCACAAACACACATGCTATGCCAGAGGTTCATTGATTGAATCTCCTGTGCTCCTAATCCTCTGTGAGGAATGTAGCAAGAGGCTTTGTGAGCCCACTCTCCCATATGTCTCGATCAACCTATCGACGTTATCCAACATCAAAGATAAACTATGTCTAGTAGGTGAATTAGCAGAGATTTTACCAAACTTTCACGTGACCCATGTATGTTGAGCCTTAACATCCTCCAATGTGATACTAGTTGTAGCATCTTCCCACAGACGGATCAAAACTGCACTGTGATCCTCAATTTCACCTTGGTGAGGGTCTACAAATCATAAACATAATTTAACATGCATATAAAAAACTAGAAACATTATAACATATACATTAAATTCAAACACATCGGTTGAAAGCAATTTAAAAATTAAAGAAAATTTCAATATATAAACACATAAAGTTTGAAGAGGATTTAAAATGCACCTGTAGCAGGTGAAGATGGTCCACTATTGGTAATATGATCGTCAATAGAGACAAAAACACTGCCTTTGACACTCCAGTTTGTGTGGAAGAAACGATCTATGAGTGGAACATGCACTTTGGTTGGGCTACAAGATCTATCATGAGCCCAACCATGTATAGTATATTTCCCCACACTCCGACGACCTACAGTTGGGGGGCATATAGGAGATGACTCTACATATTACATATAATACATATAAACTAATCCAAAAAACATGTTGACTAAACTATTACATATAATACAAAACTATTATATATGATACATATAAACTAATCCAAGAAACAAATGTTGACATAGAAATAATCTTGAGAAGAAAACCATTTCTAAACTCAAGTAGAATAATATAACGTGAATTCCTAAACTTTAGAGTCTTTTTTTTTATAATTTATCAACCAAAGTATTGAGTTCCATGTAAACACAATTGAAAGAAGTGATCAAATCTACCTACATGTTTTTTCCCATTTCTAAGTAATGCCTTTTATTCGTATAGAATCAATATGTAAATATATATGTAAAAAATTGAAACAAACCTATTTGCAAAACTAACAAAATTTCATGCCAACTAGATACTCCAATAATCTTTATGTTCTTATAATGTTTGACTTTGACACATGGCATGTATTAGGTACAAACACATGAAGACACTACATAATGAAACAATATGGTACAAATTAGAAAAGAGTCAAAATATTTTTTATTCACTTTAAATTCACTTTTCATCTTGGATTTAACGTATCTATGCATTGAAACTTGAAATTATATCTATATC
>APFE031716203.1:2459-29001 GCA_000404065.3 Pinus taeda
TCAATAGTAGAAGAATTTACTCAGGAAGAGAAAATGGAGCAGACTGTGAAAGATTTAGAGAAAACTCTTGACTTGGATTCTTGTCAGCAGGTCATATTCAAGCAACCAGTCCAAGTAGGAGAAGGCACATCCACTGCTCCAACTGCACAGACTACCCAGGAAGCATCTACAACCACCACTACAGCAAAAGGCAAAGAAATAATGGATGAACAGCAAGAAACAGAGGCAGGGTAGCCCAGCACCTCAAAGGATCAAACTCAAGGGCAAGCCCCTTTACAGCAAACTAGACCACCCCAAATCCCAGTTTTGCAAACACCTCTCAATGAAGGGAGAGGAAAAAAGCGAGATAGAGAGGAGGTCACACCTCCAAGTGGGTCAACACAGCAACCAGAGGCCAAGAGGCCAAGAATTGACCCTGAAACAGAGGAAGAAGACATCAGTGAGGAAAGGGTAGAAAGCCACAACAGAGAAAGACAATCCAGCCAGCAGACTTCCACTAGCTCATTTCAGCTGGAACATGCCATGCAGCAAGGCACAGAGGTATCCTCCTCAAGGAAGCAAGGCAAGCAACCAGCTGGTATCAAAGGGGGTTTCATGGAGATCAAAGCACATAATGAATTGTTGAGAGTACAACTCTATGATCAATTCTTGAAGGCAACCCCCTCCAAAAAACAGAGATTGATGGCAGCATACGGCATCAAGGAGGACAAAATGATTTTTACTCATTTAAAGGCTAAAGTTCCACATCCCAAAACCTCTGCAGACTACTTAAGAACAAACTTGGAGGTCTTTTCTAAAGGCATACATCCAATGGATCAGATAGAGCTGCACAAGCAAACAGGGGAAATGGTTTATGCTATGCTTGCAGACAAGGCCATGCTAGCCCATAAGTTGAAAGAATCACTGAAAAATACTAATACACAGTTGGATTTGGAAAGGATATCTTCCCAGGCCAAGGACAACAGAATAAAAACATTGGAAGACATTATCATTGATCTAGGGCATGATCCAAAAGATCCAAAGGGTGTTAGGGCCCTTATGAAAAAGAAGGAGGATGATATTGCTGCACTCAAAAAGCGGGAAAAATTGCCTCCAACCATTCACCCTAACACTGCAGAACTTGCACAGGAAAAACAGCTTGATGACACCATGGATTTACTTATGAAGATGAATCAAAGGATACTAGAGATGGAAGGAGAATTGGAGAAAGCATGGAAAGGAAGATAGGGAGAATCAACCTCCCAGCCCCCTCAAACTTCTACAACTCTTGGCTCTGCCCCTCCTTCACAAGCAGCAGCAGCCCCTCCTGCCATTCCAGCACCAATCACAGCCACATCAACAACAGAGGCAACAGAAGCAACAGTAGCAGTAGAGTCTAGCATGAGTATGGAGGACTTGATGAAAGCTGTCAAGGAGCTTGAAACTCAAGTGACAGAAATAAATGAAGCCAAGGATAGACTGGCCAAGCTAGAGGCCAGCTATGACAAGTCCAAGATGACAGTGGCAGAAAAGCAGAGAGAAATAAAGGCTTTGGAGGCCAAAGTAAAAACTTTGGAAAAGGAATTGCTTCTAGGCAAGACCTTAGAAGAAATCAAGAAGATAATTTGGGCCAAAATTGGCCAATCAATCCATGACCAATGGAGGTCAATCCAGACAATACATGAGCAAGTTGAACTAATAGGCATGGCTCATGTTGAAATACAAAGAGCTAGAATAGCACTAGGAATCATGCCTGAGCAAGCCAATAAAATGATACATTTCCTCAATAACCACACTAGGGAGGAATTGGCACCTCTAGAAATAAACAGCAGAACAAACACTATCCTGACAGCTAAGAAAGTGCTAACTTTGAGGAATTTCAGTCAAACACTAGAAAGAAAATTTCAGGAGATGAAGGCAGAAATTGTTGAATTCAGGGCAAAGATGACATTGTTACAGGATAAAGGACTACCAAGCCTAGTGACTGGCACAGGACAACTGTTGTCATATAATCAGTATATCACAAGGATCAACAATTATGTTGAGAATCAAATAACAGCATCCAACAGCTCCACAGAAGAAGCAGGGCCTCCCTCTGGGCAGTCTCTGTATGAAAAATTAGAAAATCTATTTTTTATTGAGCATGAGATAAATCATCTGTTTGAGGTGCCTCCAAACTTCTACAGATATACAAAAGCAGATGAAACACGGGTAAAGATAAGGAGACATCAGCTACCTCCAGCTGATTGGTGGTAGGAAATGTTGGAAATTCTACCCGGGTGATCTCATCATATCATTCCTTTTTGTGAAAATTCAGATCTCAATCACAGTACAAGTCAGCAGACAAATCAGCACGCAGGTATCACAAGAAGCATCCGTATAGTGACTCACCAAAGCACTCAGACAGCAGGCTCAACTAACACAGAATTAAAGGCACAGCTAACAACCAACTTTCTTGAGCCAAAAAGTCAAAATTTGTCTGACAGAAAGATAGCTGCCATCTCAACATTAAATGTTGTAGTTATTTCTTTCATTTACTTTTTGTAAGAGAGTTGGTGGTGCAATTTATTGCACAATAACTCACTATTGAGATATTTTGTATCCCATTTTTGTATATATATCCCCTCAAAGAACGTATTGAGGGTCGGTTGTAGTGAAACTTTTTCAGAGGAGCTCTATTGTATACTTGTGACATTTTGCTAATACAAATTGCTGGTGGAGTTCTTGGTTCCTATGTTGTCTGAAGGTGGAAATGAATGGCTCTGTTGTGTTACAGAATTCATGTGTCATTTGCTGGAACAATAAGTTATTCTGAATTGTGTATGTGTTTTTCTGTGTATGCCATAATTCATATATTTTCATAATCATAGTAAATAGAGAAAAAGAATATCTTAGGATTTGTTTGAACACACCCTATGCTCAATCTCTATTTCTAAATATCTTTTCTTCTGGATTAGCCATGTATATGAATTCTTAATTGCTCATGTCTAAACTAATTTTATCATTGTGAATATTGTTTAAGAATTCTTAATTGTTGTTAAGCAATACTTTCATTTTTCCTTTGTTAGCATGGTGAAAGATTCTCAATTGCCTTTCACTCACTAATTCCATAACTTTATCACAAAATCTAAAAATTGTTCCACAGATGCCTATCTAGCTTTGTAGCAATACTCTGTCTTCATAAACATACTTCAGCAGCACACTACCTGGACTCCATTTTCCAATGGCCCAAACTGTTCAGCAAATTATACCTCAGCTCTGGTTTGAATTCACCAACCAACCAAACTCAAACAAAAAGTACACCATAACTAGCCTAAAATCGTCCACCAAATAAAGCTAAATCATAAAGAGAGAGCCCTCTCTGGTTACAGGTAGGCTAGGACCTGTAACTAAAAGATTGGTTAGTGGTTACCTCGGTCGTATTCCCTTTAGGAAGCAGGGAACAACCTGAGTGATAACAAGTCCATCGTACCATCCATCTTTGGGGTTAACGCTACCAATCCATTTCAGTGTTGCCGGTATGTTCAAGAGAATTCGTGCAGAGAATTCCCCTATGTCTCATCCGCTGCAACACATTCACGCTCCATTCTTTCATGACCACCACCCTGAACCCTGTATCATCAGATCATTTTCACCTCCAAAATCATTTTCTTTGTTCCATGTCATAGACGTGGGATTCATTAAGGCCCTCCTACGATGAGTCACTTCTCGTCGACGCCGGCTCATTATCCGAGAGGTCGACCTAGGAACAACCCTTTCAGTACTTTGAAGCTTGCATGCCTCAATGGCAAGTTTCTCACTTCCGGCGACAGGTTTACATCAATTGCCTTCGACCGAAAGATTTTACGTGGTGTTCGACACCAAGTCCTAATTTCACTCCACATGAATTGTACTGTCATACCTTGAGGGTCATCATCATCATCGATGATTCCTCTCGTGCCTGTTAATAGCTTACATCATTGGCTGGTAATCAAGCAATGTCTTTCCATGTTCGACTCCAGAACATCTTTCACATGGATTAACTTGTACTCCAGGCAAAGATTGAACGAGTTTGAAGACCCCGGATCTAGTTTCATCCATCCAGGCTGCGATATATTCATGGAAATAAAGACATCAAATGTACATCATTTCCGAACAGATGATCATCCGAATCAAAGGATGATGATTCCATCCGAATCATCAGTCTGCTACATAGACGATTGTCTATCCTATGTACATGGAAATGAATTTATAAAGATGAGCATGGGAATGCCCACTTCAGGAGAGATCGTGAAAATATTATGAAGATAATGTATTTTATTGTATCTTATTACAGGTCACCTTCCAGCTCGAAAAAACTTCGGATCCTCATGATAAAGCATTTCACCCGACATCAAAAGATTAACGACCTCATACTTTAGGGGGAAACTGTTATAGACATTTTTGGGCACTGCGACCCCAATCATATATGTCCATAAACCAAGGGCTTATAAGTCCCTAAAAGTGTTGCTTCACACCCTAAAGGAGCAAGGTCAACTGATTACATCATCTCCCAGAAGTTCTCCATGGAAAACTGGTAAAAACTGGACCATACAGGCTGTTAAGTGCTAAGGGTGCGATGCATCTCACCTGCTCAGTGCAAAGAGTGCGATGCATACTGGAAAGCCTTTTTGTAGGGTGCAATGAGTGAGAGTAGACAAATGGCAAAGACAGTTTGCAAGGTGGATGATCATGGAATCTTCCAGAAACTTCTCCTGTGACACTTGCCTCTCTGAATTCACCCAGGGATGAGTAAGAGATCATGAATCTCCAAGTGGAACCAAGAACTATCAGAGAGAGGACACTAATCAAAAACTAGCAGCTGACTCACCCCCGTGCAAGCATCTATATATGGATCCCTCATCACAGAGATCCAGAGGTTGGAATCTTGTATTTTGTAAGGAGGTGCTATTGGTTTCTTGGTGAAATATCATAGTGTTGGGTGATCTAAACTTCTCATTAGGTGAAGAAGGCCTTTCATGTTGGGAGGATGATGCTGGGTCAGAACAATGTGTTGTAATCCTCTTTGCTATTCTTGATATTAATAAAGCTATTCAATTTTTTCTCCACATTCTTGTATGTTTGATTATATATGCATTTGTGTGGTCAATATATATCTGGTCCTATATAGTTTATGATTGTGGATCTCTATTCTTCAATAGTATTATGTTTCTTCGACTCCACAAGTGCTCTTTGAAGCTGGGTAAGTGAAGGAGCAGCAAAGATCTGTCAGAAGGGAGAGGAACCAAGCGCAAGACTGAGGTTGGTGTCCTTTTTCCCCTCTTATCTACTTCTCATAAAGGAAAGCGAAAGTAGTTTTGGTTTGTTTGTTTCTAAGATAGCTACCCATCTTAGTGGGACTAGTAGCTCCGAGTGGACACTAGATTTCCCAATAGCAGCATAGCCACCAGCCCAAACTTGCCTCAGTGTAGACATCATGCACAAGTATGTTGCTGGTCCGACTGTGCTGAAGATAATGATGCGCATGATTTCAAACGAGTTGGACAGAGGAGCCTGAGCAGTGTACCCAGATGTTATGGAGGCAAGAGTCAAGTTCCAGAAATATGTCACCTTGGAGTACACAGACACCATCATAGACTACCGATCTTGGCATCAGTTCGCTATTATTGATCATCGCGAGGATGTCGAAGAGTTGGACTTCCCACAGTTGTCCAAGTCATAATGATGTCTTGCATGGATTTCTCAAGCCATTTTGTCTCACATGGGTCCATGTGCATCATAATGTAATGTCTTGTTAAGTGTAAGTTCAAGTGTCGATAGTTGGATGAAACAGTCATAGAGTAGATGAAGAGTCATGAGGATAGATGAATTGTCATAAAGGGGAATGTCAAGGGTCAACCCGCCCTTTGCTATAAATAGTCCCTTATAACTCATTGTAAAGGCTTTTGGTCATCCAAGCTTCGATAGGACTATCTTAGAGAAAGCTTGGATAGTATTGCAACCTGCCTTAGCTTCTCCATTGCGCAGAGCTAGTATATCTCTTTGGAGGAGCAGGCAGTTGTGGCTGTAACGTTCCACTATTGGAACTAGTAGGTGTACATGGATGTATTGTATGACTGGAACTTACACTTCTTAATATTACAAAGCCAACATGTTTTCATGTATATGATGTTATTGTAGTTGGACTATCCTAGTTGTTGTAGCAATGTATGTTATTTAACTTACGCATTTATGTATGAACTATTTTGTATGCAATTGTATGAATCTTGTTGCAAATGTGTTGTTGGCTTAAACATCACTTTCTATTTCTCTCTATCTTGCTTTCCAGTTGATGATGCATATTTGCTCGTGTGTTCCCTTCCAAGTCGAGTACTATTACAGGTTTCCAAGGGGCACACTCACCTCACTCCCCATGTGTTAGAACCTCTCATGCACCTTCCTTGACTCGCCGCAGCTATCACACCCTTGCTACCAACAGGGACACCTTACTTGCCTCTATGCGAAATTGCGGTCAAGGCATTACCATACAACCCACTTCTAGGACTCCTACACCAAACGGTCTGAGGTCTAATTGGGACTTCTTACCAGGGGGATCCCCTGACATGTTGGTGGGTCCAGCACCATCAACACCACCCTAACTTGGAAGCTCAAATGAAGACTGAACTGAACAAGATTTTTAAAGAAAAATCATTTTTCCAGCCAGACATTCCGAGTGGGTCTCAAATGTTGTGCCTATCAGAAAGAAGAATGCAGACATTCACATTTGTATTGGATTTAAGAATTTGAATAAAGCCTGTGAAAAGGAAAATTTTCCTTTACCCCCAATGGATCAAATTTTACAATATGTTGTTGCTTCTGAACTGATGTCCTTCTTAGATGGTTTTTTGGGATATAATCAAATACTTGTACATCTAGATCATATACTAAAGACCACATTTAGGACCAAGTGGGGGACATATTCTTATCAGAAAATGCCTCTTGGATTAATTAATGTTGGAGCTACTTTCCAAAGAGCTATGGATATTGCGTTCAGAGGTTTGATTAACAAATAAGTTGTAGTGTATCTTGATGGCATTACAATTTATTCCAAACAAAGGAAGAATCATTTGCATGATTTGAAGCAAATCTTTGAAAATTACTGGGAAATTTGAAATTTCCTTGAATCCTAAAAAATATTTTTTTGCTCTTAACGAAGGAAAACTTTTAGGTTTTATTGTCTCTAAAGAAGGGGTGTGTATAGACCCTAATAGAATCAAGGCAATATCTGAAATCTCTTTGACTCATAACAAACATTCTATGCAATCCTTCCTTGGGAAAATTAATTTTTTCAAAATATATGTCCCATATTTCTCTCAAATTGTACTTGCCTTACAAGCTATGATCAAGAAGTCAATCTTTACGTGGGAACTCACTAAAAGAAAATAATTTGAGGCAATAAAACAAGAAATCATTTATGCCCCTTCATAATCAACCCTTGATTTTACTAAACATTTTATTCTTTGTACTTTTGCGTCCAAATAATCTTATGCAAACGTCCTAACTCAACCTAATGAACAACAAATTGAGGCTCCAATTTCATTCTTTAGTTAAAATCTACAGGGAGTTGAGATCAATTACTCAGAGGTTGAGAAGCAAGCTTTTGCAATCTTTAAATCCATAAAGCATTCTAGGCTTTTCCTCCTAAACACACACACTCAAGTAATTTTTCATTTCCTTGTTATTAGGCAATTACTTATTCAAAGATAATTAGGAGAGAAAGGAGCTAATTGGGTTACTTCCCTACAGGAATATAACCTAGATATTAAACCATCTAAAATTTTCATAGGTCAAGGTTTTTGTAGGTTGATTATTGGAGCTTGTGACAACTCAGTTAATGAAGATTCAGGTAATAATGTTCAGATCACAAAGGTATTTGCCATTGACACTGAACCCCAATATTTTGATCTCATTTTTTATTTAAAAAGTGGTTATGCTCCATTGGAACTCAATTGCAAGAAGAAAAGAGCTCTTAGAATAAAGGCTAATCAATATCATCTTGTTAGTGATGTCTTATTTAGAAGAAATTATGATTCTATTTTGTTAAGATGTCTAGAAAATTTTGAAGTTGAAAAGGTCTTGCAGGAGTTACATGATGGACCAGCTAGAGGACACTATGGTGGAGATAAAACTGCTCACAAGATCCTACATAGTGGTTATTATTGTCCGACTTTATTCAGAGACACTCATGATTATGTGAAAAAGTGTAAAGTCTTCCAAACTGATGTTGGAAGTCAAATGAAACCAACCTTACCTTTACAACTGATTAACATTGAACAACCCTTTGAACAATGGGGACTGGACATAATAGGTGAGATTGTTCTTAACTATTGATTGTTACTAATTACTAATTACTAATTATTGTTCTTGATTGTTACTGATCACTTCACCAAGTGGGTGGAAGTTATACCCTTTAAGGTGGCCAATTCTAAGAACATTATTGAATGCATTGATGAATTTATTATTACCATATTTGGTCTTCCTCATGCTTTATTCTTTTATAATGCATCATATTTTTCAAGTAACACCATTAGTGAATTTTCCCTTAGAAAATGTTTTAAATTGAAGTATCTTTCAAATTATTATCCACAAGGAAATGAGTTAGTAGAATCTACTAAAAAAAACCTTATTAGAATAATCAAATAGACCATTGGCCAAAATCAGAAAATTTGGCATAAATCTCTAGTCTTTGCATTATGGGCTGACATAATTACCCAGAAGGCCTCTATAGGAACATCTCCTTTCCAATTAGTATATGGTAAAGAAGTTCTTTTACCACCTAATATAGCTATACCATCACTAGCCCTAGTGCAGTCCATTGAAGAAAAACCTTCCTCTGCTCTTTAGCTAAGAATGTTGAAATCCTTAAACTGGAGGAAGAAAGAGATAAATCTAGACAGGTCCATGCCCATCACAACCAAATGGTTAAGTCTACATTTAATACAAGTTCAATTCAAAATGAAATTTTTGAAATTGGCAATCTAGTTCTGAAATGGGACAAAGCTCGTGAGGAGAAAGGAAAACATTCAAAGTTCCAAAGACTATGGCTAGGCCCATTTCAAATTGTTCAAAAACTAGGCCCATCAACTTTTATTCTACAATATCTACAAGGAAAGAGGGATGCCCTTCCTGTTAATAGGCTAGTTTTGAAGAACTATATTTATTAAGGATACCTATCCTTTTGTAAATATATAAATAATCATATCTATATATTGGTGTCTTAGCCTTAGCATTGTTAGGTAATACACTTTTGTCCTAATACTTGGGTCTCTCATCACTAAAATGAGATTTGACTAATTAAGTGAGAGTTTTTTAGAAAGCAAATCATAACATTGAGGTTTAGATTTGCAAATTACAACAAAACTCTAAAATCTTCATATCCATTAAATTGTGAATGTTTCATAGCTTGAAAACTTTATAAAATATAGTTACCCCTTAATTTATCATAGAAAAGGTTTTCCTTTAAAAAGTACATGTTATTGTGAAGTTTTAGCATACTTTGACTACAATTGTCATCCATTACTCTTAATGAGTGAATATGCCTCCTCGTCCACTGATTTTAACATATTTTAGAGCGTAATTCAAAAATATATTAAACTTGAAAGATAAGAGGTCTCAACATGAGCCGACTTACCTTGATCATGGGAAGCCAATGATACTGACATTATGAAACTTGCCACCAAACCAGGATAATTTCTTATAGTTATATAACCATAAGACAATAGGTCTCATAACGAGCTGACTTGTTCAGTTTCATTATAACTCTTGAATGCCATTGTCATAATCTAGTCACCAAACCAGGGCAATGGATTTCATGCAAACTTTAAAACAAAAATTTAAAAGAAAAAAGATTAAAAACACATAAAATTTTTACTATAAGTGGATTGGATACTGGCATATCTGTGGTTAAATGGTAACCCTGTTGAAGCTATGGATGCCTATTGGCAGCAATGGATCTACCAATGATAAATTAGTCTATAAATAAAGATAAACTTCTGTAGTTTTTAACTTTATCTTTATAAATGATTAGATGGCAAACAAGCATAATAAAGGTTTTCATCAATAAGCAAGTTATGAGATAATTTACAAAATGATGAGTTCTTTTATCTAAGAGTGATTGTTATCAAACTAAATTTCAAGAATTTTTATATTTGTAAGTCATATTGTTTAATTAATTAAACCTTCATTTATTTTTTAATAGAGATAATTGTCTTGCCCAGTGTGTCACCAATTGTTTTACTACTCAACAACCCCCATTATAATTAATGGTAAAACTAATAAATAATGGGGACCCTTTTAAAAATTTAGGATAATACCCAGAAAATCCAATAAAACAAGCTAATCTTAGCTTTATTGTTTCAAAATCTTAATTGAATTAATTGAAACTATAGATTTCCCTTATTGGAACTAAAATATCAAAGCTTAAGACTTAAAGATTGGCTTTTACTTTAAAAACTCTCTTCAAAAGTATAATATAAGAGCTTTCCAACTTATCCCTTTAACAAAAAACTCTGATTAAAACACGTCTCAATTGATTTTCCTGAGTCATAAAGCCTTAAAATAATAAAGCAATATGTTTTATGTATAGCAATAAAGGTTTGATCCCACAAGACTGCCATGTAGCATATCGGGGTATCCATATCGACGTTTTCATTTTTATGACAATGTCAAATCTTCCAATCCTCCGATCTTCGATATCCCTTCTCACTACATTCTCTAATACGTGACCCTGCCAATAGCTCTGATCCTCTGATATTTGTCTCACCTCCAACCTTCGTTCTCTGTTATACTACCCACCTCTTACATTGCAATTGTCATATTGGGATTTTGTAATTGGCACATATCCTTTCAAATCCTTGATATGAAAATGTCGATGTGAAACCTCCGATAATTCTTCCCACCTATAATTTTAAGCATCAATGCACTATAATCCTATTGGAGGTAAATGATATTGCAAGTTTTAATGGTGCGACAATGAATTTTCACTGATAAAGTTCTTTGATATGTTGATATGTAATGTGAACCATGTGAATTCACGTTTTATCAATAAATGGAAAAATGTGGAGAATTAATGGTTTTTGATATAATAAACGCCTTCATTATTACTAACGATTTATTGAGATTTCGCTCATAAAAGTATTATATTATTGTAGAATCAATTATTTCCTAATTTATTCACTTTGAGTGTTAGGTTCTTCTCACTCTTGTGTTTCCCTTGACAGGCTAGTCCCGACAAGCATAATTCTAGAGAAATTTCTTGGTCGACCAAACCTAGGAAGAAACTTGTTGTTCAACAACAATCAGTCGTTACTCCCCCTGAGGTCGCATAATTTCTTGCATTATTTATTGATATCACATGCATCCCAGATGCCAAAACCTCTACCTGGGAGGCCATGTTTCATATTTTTGAAGTTTAAGAGTCAAGGGTCACCGAAAGAGTAGCAGCAACAGAAGATTCATACCAGGTTTCTGATACTACATATAGTGATTTGGCCAATTCATTCCTCCAATGAATTGTTGCTCGGCTGAACATCTTTCCTTACATGGATATGATCAAATGGGTTGTTGACCATCTAAACATAGTTGACAGAAACTTTATGACCAAGAGGAACACAGTCATTGGTTCTTTCACTAGTCAATATTTGACTTAGATGTACCCGTTGTTGGCACCTCGGAAGAAATATGATAAGGACTTCATTGAGAAATTCATGAAGGAAAATAAAGATGAATCTGAAGTCATCAAAGGATGGAGAATAGATTCCATCAAGCACAAGTGAGAGGATAAGGGTATGTACTCTATAGCTTCTCTTATTGGTACCTATTGTTATGTTGCCGCCATGATATGTATATTATTTGGTTATGCCAATACCCAAAAAATTTCATACCATTGGGTACCCTTGATTGACGCAGCATTTGATAGATATGTTATGGACTCGGGGACTATTAGATATTTGATATATATGTTATGGACTCGGGGACTATTATATCTAATAATTTAAGTATCAAATCCTAGATTATAAGAAGAAACACAATTTTTCTGAAAACAGTGTTCCCCCATTTTACATGAGTCTCTATATAATGGATGTTATTTTCTTCGCTTCTAATTTCCCATCCATGAAATGGAAATGGACCATATAGGACCCTATGCCTATCCACATCTATCATAGTATTCTCTGGGAGTAAAAATATTAGCCCCATTTCTACAAAATTTTCCATGGAATTATGCTTCCAATCCACCAGTTTGTCTTTAATGAAAAATTCCCTAGAATCTGATGAATGAAAAAAGGCTTTTCAATTTTGAGGGGAAGGCAACATAGGGTATTGGAAGAGCTAGGGTTTCAAGCTTATGCAAGCATTGAAATCCATGGAGGGGCACAAAGGGGGGAGCTCCACTCCCTCCTATAGTCAGGCTATGGCCAGCCAAGGTAAGAAACTGATAGAAACTGCCAAAGGTCCTTCAGGAGAAGGGAAAAGGAACATTGAAGAGGAACAGGATTTAACCAAAACAAGGGAGGACAGTAGGACAAAAGAAAATGAGGAAGAAGACAAGAAACAAGAAGTAGAAAAAAAAACGCAAAAGGGGCCATGTAAACCCAAGGTTGAGGTCACACCCAGAGTAGTTTTAAATGATCCTACTCTGCAAGCGCACAGGGACCACATGCGGACCTATGCTATCATTTGTAAATTCATGGGATTATGACCCACAGAAAAGGCACTACAAGCATGGATTAAATACCTCTGGAAACCAAAAGGAGGCATAGACCTACATCTTGGGTCAAAGGGTTTCTTCACTATGGCCTTTACAAATATTGAGGACAATGACAAGGTGTTTGGAGGAGGGCCCTACTTCTATGCAGCTGCAGGCCTCTACATGCAGCCTTGGATGATGAATTTTGTCCTGGAGCAAGAGACTTTCACTTTCATCCCAGTCTGGGTAAGACTCTATTCCCTACCTCTTGATGACTAGCAAACTGAATCGTAATATGCTATAGGAAACAAAGTAGGGTGTTTTGTCAAAGCATCTGAGGCCACCAGAAGGGGAAAATATACTTCCTTCACACGAATATGTGTGGAGATGGATCTCTTTGGAGCTCTACTGGATGAGGTCATCTTGGAAGTTTTAGATGAAGAATGGGTGCAAACAGTAGATTATGAACATATTCCTTTCAGATGTCGCATGTGCCATGAGCATGAGCACCTATTTAGAGACTGCCCTCTCAGTAAAATAGAGAAAAAAAAGGAAAGATACCACAACGAAAGACACTGAAAACTTTCACAAAGTGGGATATAGAGGAAAAGGGGGCAAAAGGGGGCCAAAGAAACATCAAACAGAAGGGAAACAAGCCAGTCTGAACAGGTTCCAAGTACTAGAAGAAGAGGAAGAGATAACAAAGGTAGATCAGGTAATGGAAGGAAGCCCAGGGGAGAAGGAGAAAGAAGAAAATAGTGGGAAAAAACACAAGACATTAATAAACAGAAAGAGACTACACTGAGTGATGGAGAACTGGAAATGGACCAAGAAATGACCCAGAGTGAGATGGAAATGGAGGATCATGAACTGCAGGATATTCTTGATAGAGAACACCTAGATCTGGAAGGGTTCCTGAAACAGGGGAGCATGGGAGGGGTAGACTCACTACCTCATGAAGAGTTCAACAGAGTACAGCAACTGTTCCTATGGAAAACTCAGGCTAAAGGGGTAGAAAGGCAAAGAAACAATGAAAGGTAGGGCAACGAAGGTGTGAAAACTATGAAAACCACACCAGGATTAGCTCCTAGAAATCCAAGAAAGAAAAGAGGCAGAAAAATGCAGAATAAGTTATTGATGGAATGTGGAAAGCTAATGATAGATTCAGGTAAGATGAAATACCTAACCAGCTACTCCTTTACAAATATTTCATAATGAAGTTCACATCTTGGAATATCAGAGGTCTAGGTAGTAAAAGAAAACAAAGAATACTTAGCAATAGAATGAAACAAGAAGCTCTGGATATTATCTTTATCTAGGAAACTAAATGTTCCATTCAAAAAATAAAAGAAATGCACAGCAAATGGCTCAATAAATATGGGTTTCTAGAATTCAAAGTAGATAAAACAACAGAAGGTATACTCACTCTTTGGAACCCCTAAAAGATTGGCATACTAGATGTTGACGCATCTAAGAATTATTTATCAGTGGTTATTAAGCCTATGGGAGATAGGGAGACTTATCTGGTTACAAATTTTTATGGCACCCAAAGACTAGATGATAAACTCAAGTTTCTATATTATCTTGTGGAACTAAGAGATAGAGATGCAGGAGTACCATGGATCATGGGTGGGGACTTCAACATGATCAAATCACTTTCGGAGAAAAAAGGGGGAACCAGAACGTTAAGCAAAGACTCTAGCATTTCAAACTTTTATAGACAATATGAAGCTAGTTGACACTGATATGAGTAATGGTCTCTTTACATGGAACAATAAGAGAGGAGTAGAGTCTCAAGTCACCTCAAAGTTAGACAGATTCATAATCTCAGAGGACCTTATGCTCACTAACAAGGAAATGATAGTGATAATTCTACCCTTTGGAGGCTCAGACCATTGGCCTATACAACTTGAGGTTCAGGGCATTGGCACCCCCAAGAACAGACCTTTTAGATTTGAGAATGTATGGCTCACCCACCCATATTTTATTAGCAACATTACAAAATGGTGGACATAAGATCTGCATATTCAGGGTACAAGAATGTTTCTTCTACACAAAAGACTAAAACACATCAAGCTCAGACTGAAAGATTGGAACAAGAATGAATTTGGAAATATTTTTGAAGCGAGAAAAGTTGTTGAAGATAAAATTCAGGAACTCAATCAAGCCCTTATCATGGATGGCTTTGATAGAGTTAGAAATGATCAAGTCACCAAACATCATCAAGACTAGGAGAACTTATGTAAACAAGAGGAAATATTTTGGAGACAAAAATATAGAGTTCAATGGCTAAAATAAGGGGAGCGAAACACTAGATTTTTCCACAGATCCACCATGGCAAACAAATATCATAATAGGATATCTTCGATTAAGGACGTCGGAGGTCATCTACTCAATAACCATGAAGATATAGAAACTGTGTTATTTCAGCACTTTCGAGGTATAGCAAAGGAGACCATTTCAGGCA
The DNA here is from genome assembly GCA_000404065.3 of Pinus taeda. NCBI lineage: Eukaryota > Viridiplantae > Streptophyta > Pinopsida > Pinales > Pinaceae > Pinus > Pinus taeda. Next base: position 17,609 of record APFE031716203.1, read on the forward strand.
GATCTCATTTTATCAAGGACTTAACAAAGCATATACCTAGGCTAGTAACAAGAGAGGATAATTTCAATCTCAATAGGCTAATGACTGAAGAGGAGGTTGGTGAGGTCATCAAAGAAATGCAAAATGGTAAAGCACTAGGCCCTGATGGTTTCAATGTGGATTTCTTTAAAGCTTGCTGGAACATTGTCAAACAAGACATTATGAATGTAGTGGAGGAATCCAGGATGAATAGAACCATTTTGAAGGTGCTCAATACTTCCTTCATCTCCTTGATCCCCAAACAAGACAATGCTCAGACTCTAGACAGGTTTAGACCCATAGCTTTGCGCAATGTGGTGTACAAGATAATATCCAAAGTTATTGCCAATAGACTCAAACCCCTTCTTCCTACTCTAGTTTCTGGGGAGCAATTAGGTTATGTGGAGGGTAGACAAATTCTCAATAACATCATTCAAGCGCATGAGGTGGTGCATTCATTGTTAAGCAATAGGAAGGCGAGAATGATTATGCAATTGGACCTAGCCAAAGCTTATGATAAGTTTAATTGGACCTATATCAGGAAGGTCCTTCTAGCCTTTGGATTTGACCATAACTGGGTAAGATGGGTTATGGCCCTGGTAACTTCTTCTAGCTTTTCAATTTTGGTTAATGGTTCTCCTTCTAAGAATTTTACTCCTTCAAGAGGCCTCAGGCATGGAGATCCACTCTCTCCCTTTCTCTTTGTCCTCATGATGGAAGGACTTGGTCGGTCTATCAAACATGCGAAAGAAGTGGGTATCATCAAGGGTCTCCAACTCACTAAGACTGAACAGGCTTCGACCCATCAACAGTTTGTTGATGACACTATGCTACAAGGTATCCCCATGATCAAAGAAGTACTAGCTTATAAACAAATCCTGTGTGACTTTTGCATGGCTACAGGTATGGAGGTAAATCTCTCTAAATCTAAGATTTTTTTCATTAATACTAATATCACTATCCAAAGGAATATCTCTAGAATTCTGGGCTTTCAAAGGGATGTCCGTCCTTCCAAATACTTGGGAGTTCCTCTAACTGATAAGCCTTTGCACAAGAGAATTTGGGAGCCGGTGATTAATAAGATGCAGGATAAAACCAAGAAATTGACTATTAGATCTTTAAACTTGGCAAGTCGGTTGGTGCTTAAAAAATTTGTACTTCAATCAATCCCTGTCTTCATGCTTTCAGCCCTTCCAGCTCCAAAAGGAGTTTTGCAACAATTTAGAACCATTCAAAGAGATTTTCTTTGGGGTAAGGGGGAGGAGAGAAAGAAATGGAGCTTGGTAGCTGGGAAGAAGATTTGCAAACCTAAAAACCATGGATGTCTTGGATTGGATGATCTGGAAGAACTAAGCAAAGTCTTAGGGGCAAAATTATGGTGGCGTTGCGTAAAAGATCCAAAGGCTCAGTGGGCTAGTATTTGGAAGGAAAAATATGCCATCACTTGGCAAGATGATGATCACATAAGGATGAATGGAAGGCTCCTACATTCAGAATAAAGCCTGAGAGAATAGAGGCTTAGTGCAAAAAAGTAGCTTCTGGGAAATCAGAGAGGGAGATCTTGCTTTGTTTTGGGAGGATAAATGGCAACAAGAACCTACATTGTTAAGAGAGGAATTTTTGGACCTCAAGAAAGAAATTGATACCAAAGGGTTACTCAAGGTAAAAGATTTTTGGGATGAAACCAACAATGAAGGAAAATGGGGAACCTGGAAGAATATAGAATACAGGGATGATAGCCCCTTGAAAGCAAAAGCTGATGCACTTTTGACAATGTTGGACCAAAGGAAAATTCTAGTTTCAGAGGGGCATGACCAACTTAGATGGGGCAACAATAATGAAGGTACCTTCACAAGGAGGAAAAGTGCATAATCCTGAGCTGGATTCCAATGTACCGGACAGGGTTTGGTAGAACCTATGGAGGCATCAAGGATGGATGAAAATCAAGCTCTTCATGTGGCTGGTACATCATAAGAAAATTCTAACTTGGGAAAGAATTCAGAAGAGGGGTGCTTTGGGACCTTCTAGATGCCAGCTCTATGAAGCCCAATAGGAAACAATGGAGCACCTTCTCAATAATTGCATTTTCACCTCCAGGTTGTGGGATACTTTTGCCACAATTTTCCAATAGACATATAGGGACAAAGGAAGCATTATTAATACCCTAAATAACTGGAGACGAAACTTCTCTGATTATGAATTTCTTCGCTCAGTGTGGGCTTTAACTCCAAGATTCATAATATGGAATGTCTAGAAAGAAAGGAACAACAGAATCTTCAAAAATGAAAAAAGTTCCTCCCAACGCATTTTTGAGCAGATCTTAAGACAGCTTAAGGAGACGGTAGGTACTTTAGTGCGAACTTCCCCAAATAATCCACCTTCAAAAGCTGAAATGCAGATACTTCTTCAGTTGGGTATGTAGGGGCTTATACCGTAAGGCATGGATAGGAAGGTGATGAAACTAGACAAGAAGCCAAATTACTGGCATCCTCCTCCTCAGGTTTTTTGGAAATGCAACATTGATGGGGCTTCAAAAGGAAAATAGGATATTACTGGTTTTGGAGGGGTGTTAAGGGATGAAAGTGGCTGCATCATTTTTATTTTCCATTTCCATTTGGGAAGAGACACAAACAATATGGCGGAATCAAGGGCACTTGAGCAATGTTTAAAATTCCTGAAGCAGGATAATCTCCAGAATATAATAATTAAAGTTGATTCTGAGTTAATCATTAACTCAGTCAAGAGAATTTGTTGTGGCATAGAGCCGGAAAAAGTCTCAAGACACTGAAGGCTACTTCAGATCTTTCAAAGGATTCAATTTCACCTTCTACACTTACGAACCATGAGTTTTACTCATGTGCAAAGGACAACAAATAAATTGGAAAACATTCTAGCCAATCAAGGGGTGCTATGTACCGAAAGCAAGGTCAAGTTGAGTTGGAAAGAGATGCCTCAGAACAGATTAAGGGAGCATTGTCTTGATCAGGCGGATGAGGACAAAACATTATTTTGAGACAGAGCCACAGATATGGGGTCTAGTTGATTTGGATTCATTATGAAGTGTTATTTCAGAAGTGATGTCACATTTGGGATGCGGGTCTCTGTCTGCCTCCTCAAACTAGGTAAGTGCAAACCCAGAAGTCTCGGGTGGAAGTTGCTCGGTAGACAGTGTTTCTCGGATGGTTGGATGGACGGATGGATTTTCATCTTCCTACGGTTCATGCACCCGAGGAGATGGGATGGTGCAAGGGGCTAGAGTCCAGAGTCCAGGCTTTCTCAGCTAACTCAAAACCCTCGCATTACTTCCTATGGTGTCAATACCACCCTTGGGGTCGTTTCTAAATTATCACATGCCCTTCAAGCTGGGAGCGGTATTTCGGAGTTGGGAGTGGTTCCACTCACCACGCAACACGTGGCCAATGTTGGGGAGAGAATACCACCCTCATCGTGTGGTAATTCTCTGTGCTTTTGGCTCATGCAATATTATCCTCCATCATTGGATCAAGCAAGGAGAATCAACGGTCAAGGATAAGCATGCATGTTGGTGGGTCCAGGTCATTTATTGCACAGCAATTCTCCGTGCTTTTAATTCATGCAATATTATCCTCTATCGTTGGATCAGGCGAGGAGAATCAATGGTTAGGAAAAGCATGCAGGTTGGTGGGTCCAAGTCTTTTATTGTCCATGTTGTTGGGTCTGGGTCTTTTGACCTTTTACGATTTGTTTATTTAAGATTTGAGTTATTACGAGTCTGTTGATTGGGTCTTTAGGACCTAGTTGGTGGATTTTTATTTTGGTGAGGCTTTTACCTAGGGCTAAAAGGTTTTGCCTGCGGTTAGTTGTATTTTCTGTAATTTTACCCTTTGAACATTTTGAAAAGAAGGCACGACTCTTGCATTAGAAAAAAAAGAAAAATTCCCTAGAATCTCACATGAATCCAAAGGTCATGAAAGATAACAAAAAGACAATGTGGCCTATATTTCCCTTTCATTGTGATGTCTATTCCCTTGATAATTTCAAGCATGCTGCTAAGGAAATGGAGAAAATCTAGCTTATGAACTTTCCAACAATTCTAAATCGGCAGTTTGACCCCATTGATACTGCCAAGAATGTTACAACTCAGGCAAAACTCAAGTAGTTCACAAATGAGCTTCATACGTTTGATGACCTGTTTGAGTCGACCTCCAACTATGAAATGGTTGAGAGAGACACAGCAACATAGTTCACTCCTGAAGAATTAATTCAGTTTAATTAATACAAGACTAAAAGGGTCCCCCACTTGCCCACAGAGTTGTTAAAACTCAATCAGCATAGCACAAAGCAAGACAAAGGAATGAGCACATCCTAGGTATCAGATGTAGCTTATACTAAAGAGATAGAGGCTTCTTCTTCTTCACAGGTAGAGTAAGTTATAATACGCAAGAATCTTGAAGAAAGCTGGGAATAGTTTGTCGAACAATCTGACCCCAAAAAATTTCAAACTCCTAAAAATACAGAGAAGTCCTCGTTCACTGTTGAGGCTTCAAAGGAAATTATGGACACTGATGATTTGGATATTATCCCATTATTTCCGACCTCTGAGGTCATTATGAAAATAGAGGAGATTCCTCCTCTTGATGTGTCCTACAGTCTGAAGCATAAGGTAGTGGTCACCAAACAGAGGAAATGGAGAAGAACTGAACAAAGCCAGACCTTGTTTCCTGGAAATGCCTCCTTTCAAGTACTTTAGAAAGATGCCCAAGTCACCCCGATTGAAGACCTAGGAAGACTATCATAGTATCTAGGAGCTTATGCATGTGAAACAATTGATAACCTCAGAATTTCAACAACTCCTTAGGGAGAAGGATGAGAAAATAAGGCAACGTGAATAGAGTTTAGAAAGTGAAAAGTAGGGAGTCACTCAACAATGGCAAGCTCCACTTGCACAATTGCAAACTAATTTTGATAACCTGAAGATTCAATATGAATATGACATGAAGAGTCGATATCCCTAATTACAGGAGCTTCAACACATAATTGAGCAACTAAAATCCAATCCAGAAATTGCAAAGTTCGAGAAAGAAGCAGTAGAGCTAAACAACCTACTTGCTCAATAGTAGGTTATATTTTGTCAAAAGTTGGCCATTATCCAAGACCTATGCCAATAGAGTGATTCATTTGTAGATCAACTATCCGATCTGAGGACATATTACAGAGATGTAGAGGAAAATATTTCCAACTTCATCGATTGGCAGGACAGCTCCTAGGGTCGATCGGCCAATCTCCCCAAACTAGAAGAATCTCATAAATATATTGTCTTTCAAGAATGGGAGATTAATCTTAAACATGCATAGATGGTGATCTATAGTGCTATGAATATATCAAATAACATCATTGAATCAATCATAAATAGCCTATTGTAGGCTAATCTCATTTCGAACTTCCCTAAAGATACCTTGCCCGATGTAAAATTGCTAACAAAGACTTGGCAAGAATCATCAAAGAAGAAGGCTGAGGGAATAAAGGCCCTATCAAAGATTGACTTGGAATGCCATTTGCATTTCCTAGTCAAACCTCACAGTCAATGGTTGTTGTTGAGGTGGCTAGGAAATACCAGTAGTCATCTTCTTCTAGCTCTCAACAATGTGTTATTCACTGCTCGAATGCGCATTGATCCTTACTATCCACCTCAATTGAAGTCGATGACAGAAATATGCGAGCTTTGATAGCAAATGGAAAAGCAGTCCTCTTCCAAGTCATGATCAAAGTTGTTATAACAACAATCTATTATTATCTTGTATTTTATTTTAAGTGTGGTTTGTTTAAACCACCCAACATTTTATGGAACTTTTCTATGTTCGAGTTTTGATTTCAAACTATAAATCCCCTTCAATGTATGAAGAAGGGGTTCTGAATTTTTGCAAGAAAGACTTTGGTTTGCACTATTGTAGCTTAAAATAAGTCTTAATAGAAATAAGAACCACTTTGATTTTAGTTATGAGCAGAGTTAATGTATATCGGGTACTATTATCTATATATTTATGCTATGTTTATGAGTTGAATTATTATTTCTTTTCAAGTTTGTCATATAGGTTATTGCATACAATTGAAAAATTATCACTATTGATGTGCTTTAATCGAAATCTTCTACATGTATAGGCAAAAAATGATATCTTATATGTGCAATGAATTATATCAACTAATTTAATTAATTATTTAATTAAATTAGTTATCAATACTTGTTTTATATTCATGAATAGTTTGACAATCTACATTGTCATATTATGAGTGAAATATTTAAGTCACATATATAGAAGATATATTGTCTTGGGATCGATATTGTAAGTCCTTTAATTATATTCACTTTTTTCTTATCTACATCCATCAACCTTCACACCTATATATCTTTTATCCGCTTTCATATATCTTTTTTAGGAAAATTGATCCCATTAACCTAGTGGGAGCCACCATCTCAAATGGAAAAGGAGTTTCTCTAAGTTCCCGACCGGGTGGGTTTCCCCGATGTTGAGGCCAATACTTTCAAGCCTTCAATACATTATTTCCTTGGGAATTAGCCCCCTATTAATTAGGGAATTTCCTTAAAGGAATTGTGCAATCCATCATAGGCCTTCCTCTAACTGCATACACCACCTATATAATTTGGATGATTATACAAATTATAGTTCATTGTCCCTCAACTCCAATATCAACTAGGTAAATCCCACATCTAACATGAATAAGTTATTTATGAGTGAATCATCAGTTAACCAGTTGATCACTATAGGAAACACCACACTACTATAGCTCCCACTAGTTCCTCCAACAGTTGGAAATGTTTTAACTAACGTTTACTCAGTTAAACTGAACTAATTAATCACAACTCAAAATAAACTCAACCAGGGTTCCTATAAAGTAGGAGACACTCTACATGACTCAAGTTAGACCCTCAACTCGAATTAACTAAGCCAAGTCAAATTAACTTATTTAACTAATACAAGTTTTCATGAGATGTGGAATTACAATTTTATTCCCAATTTAATTCAAGGACAAAATTAAATTAGGATTTTCTTGTTGCATTTTCAACAAATGGAATGTGAGAATTGATGGTGGGAAGTGTTTATGTCTTAGAGGCATTGAGGGAAGGAGCTAACAGACCTGAATCACATAGAGAATATTCCAAATATTTTAACGAGTTGCAAAGACAATGACTACCTCTAGTGATTTTTCTTTCAAAAAGTATTATAATAGAAATGGAAGGTAACCATTAGTGTGATACACAGAGTCTTAGAGGGACAATCATGGTTCGATGCAAGTCAAAATCCTGACAAACAGAGAAGTCAAAGTGCTCAAGTGTAGAGTCTAGGGCAGTAGGAATGAAGACAAAATTGGCCACGAAACAAAACTAATGGCTCAAATTTGAGCAGGAAAGGAGTATGCCTGCTCTGATACCATGTTAAACACATTGGAAATGATACACAACATATTTAATATAAATCATTCAAATCATTATTTTCTACAAATATACACATATAAATACATTTTTTCATGATAGTTGGATTCATCTTCCAAGGTCTCTCTGAATCCAATGACCCATCACATTCCACACCATAACCCTTAGCGGATTAGGTGTTAAGCAAAGATCATTCATATTTCCATGATTTGACACATATAACTAATGGATGCATAAATTCTAAGGAAAAATAACATGAAAATGTGCACAATATTTAACTTGCCACCATGGACCCCTTTAGATTGACATGTGACATGCCCATATTGGCCAACACATGAGAAAATATCATAGGCTTTCTGCACATGTAAATGACACATCACTTGACGACATAAACATGCCAACATGGTCTCACCAGAAGCTATAATGTGATAGGGATAAATGGAAATTTTCTGTTGGTAGAAAGGTTGGAAATGGGTGACACATGGCACCCCTCATGGAATGCCACATGGCATTATGAAATCATGATGATAATGATCTTGTGAATGGCTAGGTTGCCTTAGGAACCTTATCATAGGGCTTGGTCATATGGGGCCAAGGTGTTGTGTTTAATTAAAAATGATAAATAGAGCATGATCACATGGTAGGACCTGTCCCATTCATATGGTGGAAGTAATGGTTGAATGACACTCTGTTGAGGTCACATTGTTGAACCAACTAGTTGTATGTAACTGTATAGAAAAGTGAACATTACATGGTATCCATTGAATCAAATTTAGGGCATGGCCTTCCATTACATAGCTCAATGTTTAATGTATGTTGGACCTGTTGTAAATGCTAAATCCATGGGCCTTTGGTTTGAGCCTCCAGGATCTAAAAACCATGCACCACTATAAATATGCACTCGAGTTGCTCGTTAAAACAACATGTGATCGGTTGACATATTGGTAGACTTAGTCTCAGTGGAGCAATTTGATTGAAGTTCTCTTTCGTTTCAGAGAATAGTGAAGAGGCTTGGAAATTTTGATAGTGATTCAAACTAACATAATCAACCACATTTATGTTCGTAGTGTGATACACACACAAACAAATGGTTTTGACCACAATGGATTCCACATCATCGTTTGCGCAGAATAATTTATGTTGGTGCATGTAATTACATAATGTAACAAGGTTTGGTATGGATCAAAATCATTATAAATTAGGATAATTTTGTCTTACAAGCCTCACACATAGCTCAGTTTGTGGCATGCCCATGTTGTATTGGCCAAGACTGTGGTTTGAGTTCCATCAATAGTCAGGTTAGCAAATGTTTTTTACATCACTCTTAATCTACTTTGTAAAAAAATTAATGGAATGATGATGGTATTTATGTTGCACTAGCATTGGAATGAGGAAAATTTGTAGAATTGCTCTCAAATTAGGACATTTTGTAGTGCACTTAATTTAATATAAGTCTTTTTTTCTTTAATGGGATTTTAGGCTCAATACTGGTCCAAATTTTCTTCCAAAAGAAGTTGGACAATTAGGAATTAGAGATGGATGTAACCAATGGTATGTAACATCTTACTGACACTTATTTGATGGCCATAATATCTTTTTCATGTTTTGAGGGACTATGAGCAGGTTGTAGTGGTTTTGGATACATGGTGAAATTAGGTTCCGAGAAGGCGCATGTGTGATAATATTGATGGATAATATGAAAAAGAATATGGGAAACAACATGATATGTAGTGAGAGTGGCTTACATGATAGTTTTTGGAGATTTTTGTGACAATGATTCCAGTGATAATGGTTGCAGGTTACAATTGTGTTTACAGTGAAAAAGGTTGCAGGTTGTGATTGTGTTTACAAATTTTATCTATATGCAATTTTAGATGATGATAGTGGAAGTAGTTTGAAAATGATACAAAATAAAGGTCTACAAGGAGTTAAATAAGGAGGTGGGTTCCTCCACCAAGGTTGGAGACTCAATCAAGTTAGAGCTTAGAGTAGGTTAGAGCCTACTCATAACTAAGGTTGTAGGCTCAATTAGGTCAAATCCTAGAGTAGGTTGTATCCCGATCATCATTGAGATTTGAGTGTCAATCAGGTTGGAGCCTATAGTGAGAAGTTGTTTTCATAACTTTGATTTTGGTTCCTTAATCAGGTTTTATCCTATCGTAAGTAGGAACTTGCATATCTTGGGATCATTTTCCTCTAGAGAGTCATAGCCTATGAATCTATGGAATGAATTGAAGATAAAGAAGAAGAATATTCATGGTTTTCTCTCATATAGGTTTCCACAAAAGATCTTGTGTCTCTCTTGTGATGTGATGGATTCTTGATATGTTATTGATATGACAGTGGATTGGTGATTCATTTTTCTATTTGATTATATGAATCTTATGGTTAAGATTCATTTCTATATGATTGTTTGATTATGAAAATTTGTGAAATGGTAAAATTGATCTCACACCAATTCACCCATCCCTCTTAGTGTCGCTCTTGGGCCAAAATAAAAAGGAACTGATTTGTTGAAAATATATAAGAATTGAAGTGGCATATTTAAAGGATAATTATACCTTGAATACAAATGTACAATTATGGATGAAAGGGTATCAAAATAAGATCAAAACTAGAAAAAATGTGTTATTATGGAAATTTCTGGAAGGTGTACCAAAAGTCTCCACTTTAGCTATTAGTGACATATAGCCCTAACAACCATGGAAATAAAAGGAAAAGTTGCTAATGTGCTTCATATTTGAAAAAAAACTATTAAAAACCCTTCAAATGTGTTATGCAACCAACTCATAAAACAAAATAAAAGATAGATCAGTGACTTAAAAATTAACCTCTTTGAGGGGGAAACCTCCTTTACATTACATAAATGAAACATTCTTCAATGATACAAATGACAATACCTACTTGGTATATATAGGATTTTAAAGGGTCATAATATAATCATAGCCTACATAACAATAATAATAAGGGCATAACAATAACAATACTAGGCTTATGTGGGGCATGACAACAACAATATGGGATCTACATGGTGTTACCGAGAATAGTGTCCACTCGGATGCTGCTATTCCCACTAAGACTGGTAGCTATCTTAGAAACAAACAAGTAAAGTCTACTTTCGTTTTCCTTTATGAAAATAGATAAGAGTGGAACAAAGGAGACCGACCTTAGTCTTGCGTTGGATTTCCTTGTTTGATTCCTCCCCTTCCTGATAGATCTTTTCCGCTTCTTCTTCATTTGCCCAACTTCAAAGAGCACCTGTGGAATCAAAGCAGCATACTACTATCGAAGAACAAAGATCTATATTCATAAATAACACAGGACCAGATATGTGTTAACCATACAAATTCATATATAATGAAACATACAAGAATATGGAAAAAAAACTTGAATAACTTTATTAAGATCAAGAGTAGAAAGATGATTACAACCATATGTTCTGACCCAGCATCATCCTCCAGTAAGAAAACCCTTCTTCACCTCAAGTAAAGCTTAGATCACCCAACACTATGAGGTTTCTCCAAAAAACCAACAACACTTCTCTACAAGATGCAATATTCCAGCCTTTGGATCTCTGTGATGAGGGATTCATATATAGATGATTGTAGGGGGGTGAGTCATCTTCTGGGGTCTTGATTAGTGTCCTTTCTCTGATAGCTCCTGATTCCACTTGGAGAATGATAATCTCTTACTCATCCCTGGTCGAAAATAGAGAGGCAAGTGTCAGAGGGGAAGCTTTTGGAAGATTCCATGTTCTTCCACCTCGCAAATTGTCCCTGCCATTTGTCCATTCCCGACCATTGCACCCTATAGAGGGGCCATTCAGTATGCATCACACCCTTTACATTGGGAAGGTGATATGCATTGCACCCTCTGCACTGGGTATTCAATATGGTCCAGTTTTGACCATTTATGAGCAGTTTTTAGTGGAGAACTTCTGGGAGAT
>APFE031716203.1:36638-49619 GCA_000404065.3 Pinus taeda
CTGGGAAGGTGATATGCATCGCACCCTCTACACTGGGTTTTCAGTATGGTCCAATTTTGACCATTTATGAGCAGTTTTTAGTGGAGAAATTCTGGGAGATGATGTAATCAGCTGACCTTGTTCTTTTAGGCAATGAAGCAACACTTTTAGGGACTTAGGAGCCCTCAGTTTATGGAAATTTACGATTGGGGTTGAAGTGCCCAAAAATGTCTATAACACATGGGCACAACAATAACAATAGGGGGATACACTAATAATAACAATAAGGGGGATACGCTATTACTATAGGGACCTAGCATGCCCCTCTCCTTCAAAATAAGTGTTTTCCTTAATGCTTTAGTACATCTGGATGTTTCGATATAAAATTCTCATCATCCACCCATGTGGAATCTTAAGCAAGTAGGTTCTTCCACTTATTGAGATACTCTAAAATTGTTCGATTTCATAACTGTCAGGTTCTTGTTTCTGTGAATGCTTTAGGATCTAATATGATTTTTCCTTCTTTATTGAGTTCTGACAATACTGTTCGAATTGGGAGATTGTCACCGATAACCTTCTTTAAGCATGAAACATGGAAAATTGTATGTACTCGAGAAAATGCAGGTAGCTCCAATTTGTATGCCATAGTACCAATATTTTGCAACACTTTGTAAGGACCATAATACTTTGTTGATAATTTATTATCCTTCTTAACTTGATTGAGAGATATTTGTTTGTATGGTTGTATCTTAAAAATACGTAGCTACCTACATCAAAACTTATTTCACTACAATGTTGATCTTCTTTTTCTTTCATTCGATTATGTGCCAAAGTGAGATTATCATTTAAGGGTTGGAGAACTTTTTGTTGATCCTCGATGTGATCTTCCACTGCTTGAACCTTATAATTTTCTCTTTAAGATGATGTGATGGATGGTGGATTATATCCATAGCGTCCCATAGATGGGGTCATTTTTGTTTCAGTATGGAAGGAAGTGTTATACCACCATTCATCCAAAGGTAACCACTTGACCCATTGTGTTTGTTTATCAAATACAAAGAAACAAATATATCCTTCCAAACATTTGTTCACTATCTCAGTTTGCCTATCAAATGAAGGATGATAAGATGAGTTATGAGCTAATTGAGTACCAAGGCAAGAAAATAATTCCTTCCAAAAAATTCCAATGAAAATGGTATCTCTCACACTTACAATAATATTTGGGTTTCCATGTAGCTTTTGAATTGCTTCCATACATGAAGAAGAAATTGTACTGGATTTAAAAGGGTGAGATAATGCACAAAAGTGTGCATACTTGGTAACTCTATTAACAACAACCATGATGGCACTCTTTCCTTTAGACTTGGGTAAACATGTGATAAAATCCATTAAGACCTCCTCCCACCGCTGAATTGGAATGGATAAAGGTTGTAATAACATGTCGTCTTAATTATCTCAACTTGATTTTGTTGGAAAACCAAACATTCTACCACAAACCTTTGAGTATCATATTTAAAGCCATGCCAAAAAAATTCCTTCTTGACCCTGTTGTAAGTTTTTTAAAATCCTATGTGCCATCCTAGGGGGGTGGTGTCCAATTCAAAAAGAATATTTTGTTTGAGTTGGGAATTCTTACAGAGATATAAGTGATCTTTGTACCATAATGAATCATTTTTCCAGATAAATGTATCAGATGTATAGGGATCTTACTGCAACTTTTGTGTTGAAAATGCAACAAAAAAATCCTAATTTAATTTGTCCTTGAATTAAATTAGGAATTAAATTGTAATTCCATATGTCATGACAACTTGTAATAGTTGACTAAGTTAATTTGACTTAGTTAGCTCAGTTAGTTCAAGTTGAGAATCTAACTGCAGTCATGTAGAATGTCTCCTACAATTAGGAGTACTAGTTGAGTTTATTTTGAGTTGTAATTATTTAATTTAGTCTAACTGAGTTAAATTCAGTTAAACTAGTTCCAACTGATGGATGAATTAGTGGGAGATCAGAAAAAATGAGGTGTAACCAACATAAGTGAGGTGTAACTTAGTCTAGTGGGGTGTAATTTACTGCAGCAAGGTGTGACCTATTATAGTGGGGTGTGACTTACTGTAGTGGGGTGTAACTTACCATAGTGGAGTGTAATCTATGATAGTGGGTTGTAACCTGCAGTAGTGGGCTGTAACCAACACTGATCAGTAAATTGATGTTTCACTCATAATTAACTCATGCATGTCAGATCAGAGAAAGACCCAGTGGAAATTGGAGTTTAGGGACACTGTACTATTAATTATATAATCATCTGAATTGTACAGGAGGTGCATGCAATCAGAGGAAGGCCTATGAGGATTGTGCAATTCATAATTGTGGGATTACCCAAGTTAATATGGACTAGAATTCCAAGGGAACAATGCAAGGAAATAGGAGCTTCACAGTTAGAAAAATTGGCTAAGTATTGGCTTGAGCTTGTCTAGGAAGTAGTGAGATAGATAGAGATAGTTCAGAGGTTGCTTAGGCTTGAGAAAAGAATTGAAATCTTCTCATATTTTTTGATTAATGCAATATATAGATAGCAGGGTTTTTTAGTTGTGGCTTTCCCCAAAAAATCATTGCTTTATGTGTGATTGAATTATTTCTCTTATATGCTTCGTGATTTCATCGATTGTTTATTGTTTCCATTGATGAGTAGAGAAGATTCAAGTCAATTGTTTTAGCATATTACACTATGTAGTTTGAATCTATAAGAAATTTCTACATGGTATCATAGCAGAAATCACTATAGAAGAGGAGAATATGAATTTTTCTACTTTAGGAGAAATCAAATTTACAGTATCATACTTCAGAACCAGTAGGATGTTGTTCTATGGATTGAGACTTGAATATGCCCTTTAGGGTAGTGTGAACTATATTTATTGGAACGATAGGATGGATGTAGTTTTGGAAGACAACATGCTTACAGAATTCACAATCAAATATATTCCTAAGCTAGTTGATGCTCAGGATCTAACAAAGTGGCGAAAGTGTGTGGAAAAAGACGAGAATGATTATCCTATAAGGAGTTAGAGATCATATTGTCTCGAACCTCCATGGTAAGGAAAATCCATTTGCAATGTGAAAGGCCTTGACGCACCTATTTCAAAATAGCAGTGACCAAAAGAAGCTAGCACTAAAGGACAAGATCAAAAAGATCAAGATGAAGAAGGGTGACTCAATACCAAAGTACTTGACCAAGTTCACCCAATGTTGGGATGAGATTGAAAGTGTCGGTGTTATAGTTGTTGAAGATGATATGGTGATCCTAGCACTTCTAGGCCTTCTAGAGAGTCGACACAATTACCAGGACTCAGTTAAGATGAGGGAGAAGCTACCAGAGTGGGAGTGATTTTGTTCTGAATTAGTACAAGAAGAGATTCGACAGCGCACTAGAGATGGATCCTCATCCAAGCAAGATGATGAGGAAAAATATGCCTTAGATGGAAAGGTGAAGAAAGGGAAGGGGAATTAACCCAATTCCAAATTTGATTCCAGTTAGGGAGATAAGGAGAAGGACTTGTCGAATACTAAATGTTTTCACTATCATGAGCTAGGAAATTATGAAACAAAGTGTCTGCACAAGAAGGCTAGTAAGAAGCCCTCGGGGAGAAAGGTAGGTGAAACTCTTGCTTCAAAATTCAAGTTGGATTTCACCCTCGTCGCTTGCATGGTGAGATCAATGATGAGTATTTTGTGGTGCCTAGATAGTAGACCCTCATTCCATATGACCTGAAACAAAGAGTCATCTAACTTGAAGGAGAATGACCTCCATATGCACATTGATATGGGAGATGATGGGAGGTATAGTGCGACCGAAATTGGTATTTTTACCTTTTAGAGGGAGTCTTGTACTCCTCTCACATTAAAAGATGTCATGTATGTTCCAGGTTTGAAGAAGCATGTAATATTTGTTGATGATTTTGCACGTAAGTGTTGGATTTTCTTCATGTAGAAGAAAGATCATACGTTTGCTAAATTTTGTAAATTTAAAGCACTTGTCGAGAAAGATACTAGTGGGAAAGTTAAACCTCTCAGAAGTGATAACAGTGGATAATATGTGTCAAATTAATTCAATAACTTCTATGCATTAGAAGGAATTTGATAAGAGTTAATAGCACCTCATAACCCATAGTGGGGCAGCTAAAAGGAAGAACAGAAGTATTGTGGTAGCTACACAAGTGTTGTTACATGATCAGGGCCTACCATTGCACTTGTGGGTTGAAGCATGCACCACAACTATTTATTTGCGGAACTGAAGCCCTCATCGAATTCTCGGATTTCTCAAGTAAGAAACTAGATGTGGCACACTTCAGGATCTTTGGTTCATCAGTTTACTATCATGTTACCAAGGATGCATGAAAAAAGCTAAAGCCAAGAGTTGAGTTGGGAATATTTGTGGGGTACACTGATACACCTCACAACTATCAGGCGTACCTTCCATCCAACAGGATGGAAATGGTTCATAGAGATGTGAAGTCCAATGAAGAGAAGGCCATGAGATGTTCCCTTAAGAGGGAAATTTAGTTACATGTAGATGAGGAGATTTTAACTCCAAAGGAGGAACCTCGGGATGATGTGGAGCATCCACATGCAAAGGAGCAGAGAGTGGAAGCACCCACTCATGTAGATACTTCCAGATATGGAAGGAAGTGCACCAGATAGGCTCACATATTGATGCATGATGCTAGAGAGAATGTGGGAGCACCCACATCACAATGTAGGCAGAGGAGGTCACCAAACGAGTAAATTGGCTACATGGCTTTGATGAGCGAGAGTTTAGAGGTTGAGCCATCTTCATTTGAGGAAGTAGTGCAACAACCAATATGTGTTGATGCCATGGTTGAGTAGTATGAATCCATTATCATAAACAATGTTTGGGAAGTGGTCCTAAGCCTAGTAGATAAGTCAGTGGTAAGTTCCAGATGGCTTTACAAATTAAAGCAAGTAGTAAATGGGATTGTGGAGAAACACAAGGCCATATTTGTGGCCAGAGGATTATCTCAGTTAGAGGGAATTGATTATGATGAGACCTTTGCTCCAATATAAAGGTACCCTTCAATCAGATCTATTCTAGCACTGTCAGCACAGATGGGATGGAAGATACATCATATGGATGTTAAGACAGCATTCCTCAATGGCATGATTGAGGAAGAGGTGTATATTAAGCATCCGGAAGGATTTGAGACCTTCAACAGAGAGTCACATGTGTGAAAAATCAAGTGAGCAATGTATGGACTAAAACAAGAACCTCATGCTTGGTACACCAGGATTGACAGTTATTTCACTAGGTTAGGCTTCACCAAAAGTGAAGTAGATGCAAACCTATACCATATTGTGGTTGAAGTTAAATTGTTGATTATAGAATTATATGTTGATGATTTGATTTTAACTAGTGATGAGAATATGATAAAATATTGCAAAGAGGATCTTGCAAGAGAATTCAAGTTGAAGTACTCGGGGCTCATGGATTACTTTCTTGGTATGGAAGTATGGCAAGGATATGGGGAATTGTTTGTCTCTCGGGGAAAGTATGCCAACAAGATACTGAAGAAGTTTCACATGGAAAAAAACAAACCCATGGAGACTTCTCTAGCAAGTAACTAGAGGAAGGAAGATTCTACTTCAAGTGAAGTATTTGAGGCTACTATTTATAGATAACTTGTAGGTTCACTTAGTTATGTGGTGAAAACACGGCCAGATATGTGTTTTTCTGTTAACAATATTAGTCAAGCCATGGTTAATCTAACCAAAATTTATTGGAAGGAAGCTAAACATGTGTTGAGATACCTCGAAGGCACCACTCAGTTTGATGTTTTTTACAAACGAATAGAGGGAGTGAAGCTTCAAGGCTTTACAAATGCAGATTAGGCAGGGAATCCATTGACAAGAAGAGAACATCAAGGGAAATCTTTAGTATTGGATTAACAATAGTTTATTGGTACTGCAGGAAGCAGAGATCAATTTCACTCAGTTTAACACAAGCAGATTACATGGCTACTAGTAAAGCATCTTGTGAGGCTTCCTAGATGAGGAATATTCTTGTTGGGTTATTTGGTCAGCAGATGGATCCTATAGTGATTTACTGTGACAATCAAACTTGTATCAAAATCTCTAAGAATCCAGTTTTTCATGATTGGTCCAAACATATCAACATCTGGTATCACCATCTATGAGGTTATGTGCAAAGGAGAATCATGTTGTTGGAGTACATTCCTACAGAGGAGCAGGATGCATATATTTTGACAAAGGCATTGTCAAGATGCAAATTAGAGTTTCACAGAGGCAGGATCGGGGTAGCAGGTAATCCCTTTCTTGTTGAGAGGGAGTGTTGAAAATGTAACAAGAAAATCCTAATTTAATTTTTCCTTGAATTAAATTAGGAATTAAATTGTAATTCCATATCTTATTACAACTTGTAATAGGTAACTAAGTTAATTTGACTTAGTTAGCTCAGTTAATTCGAGTTGAGGGTCAAACTAGAGTCATGTAGAGTGTCTCCTACAATTAGGAGCACTAATTGAGTTTATTTTGAGTTGTAATTATTTAATTCTATCTAACTGAGTTATATTCAGTTAAACTAGTTCCAACTCATGGAGGAATTAGTGGGAGATTGGAAATAATGGGGTGTAACTAGATGCAGCGGGGTGTAAATTAGTGTAGTGGGGTGTAACTTACTACAGTGGGGTGTGACTTACTATAGCCATGTGTGACTTATTGTAGTGGGGTGTAACTTACTGTAGTGGGGTGTAACTTGTGGTAGTGGGGTGTAACTTGCAGTAGTGGGGTGTAACCAACACTAATTAGTAAACTGAATATTCACTCATAATTAAATCATGCATGTCAAATTAGAGAAAGACACAGTTGATATTGGATTTTAGGGTTAATGTACTCTCAGTTTTATAATCGTCCGAATTGTATAGGTGTTGCATGCAATTAGAGGAAGACCTATGAGGATTGCGCAATTCATAAGTGTGGGATTTCTCAAGGGTTAATTCCCAAGGGAAAAGTTCAAGGAAGTATGAGTTTGGAAGGCAACATAATTGTCTAATTATTGGCTTGAACTTGTCTAGGAAGCAGTGAGATAGATAGAGATAATGCAGAGGTTGCTTGGGGTTGGGAAAAGTATTGAAATATTCTCATATTTTTTTATTAATGCAATATACAAATAGCAGGGGTTTTTAGCTATGGATTTCCATAGAAAATAATTGTGTTATGTGTGATTGAATTCTTTCTCTTATATGCTTTGTGATTTCATCGATTGTTTATTGTTTCCGTTGATAAGTATAGTAGATTCATGTCAATTGTTTTAGCATGTTAAAATCTGTAGTTTGAATCTATAAGGAATTTCTACATTTTGAATGAGTGTCCACCCCTCTTCATCATTCTTAAATTCATCCCTTGATTTAGCTATCCAATAAGGTTGGATAATAGAAATGGCACAGAGAAATGCTTCCACATCCTCATCCTTTCTTAAGAGTGCATCTGCAACAAAAATTTTCTTCCCTTTTTGTAAATGATTTCAAAGTCATAACCCAACATTTTTGTGACCCATTTTTGCTACTCTTTTGAAGATAATATTTGTTCCAAAAAAATTTTAAGACTATCATGATTTTTTTTTACCTTTAAGTGTCTTCCCATTAGGTAAGGTTATCATTTCCTTAGTGCATGTAGTATTGCCAACATTTTCTTCAGGTAAATGGATTTTTGTAAATACTTTCACTTGATTGGATGACTTTCAAAAGAAATGGGTCTTCCTTCTTGCATTAAAAGAGAAGTATAGTGTAGCTAAGACCCATGATTTTCACATTACCTCTTTAAGATGTTCAAAGGCCTTAGTTGCTTCTGGAGTTGAAGAAAATGCATATTTCTTTAGTAATGTTGTTAGGAAGAGAGATCATTCCATCCTCCTAAACTTTTTTCTTTTGAAATACTTTATAAGAAGTTTGATATTTTCATTTAAAATATAATTTCCACCTTGAATATATACAAAGAGGTATCATATGTCAGATGATTATCAATTGTCATAGGCTTAACCATTGACTCAAAACCCTTCATTTCATGGTTTTATCAACTAATACTAACACTCCAAGACAATTCACATTCGAAGAATTTTATGAACTCAAGGATTGAATGAAAAATAGTGTAACGTCCATTCCTTCAAGGCAAGTCTTCAAATTCTAATTTCGTTAGCTGTTTTGGCCGTGCAATGGTGGCGAGGGGTCAACTCTGGTAGTTGTTTTCCAAATACATGAAGGTTGACTTGGGGGTCCATATGTCTTTCTCTATGATCTCTAGAGTGGTCCTTTACTATGCCATAAAAAATAATGTTGATGTAAAGTCTCTACTTGCCAAAATTGGCATGCATAATCACGCCCAACAGGTCCTTGGCAAAGATTTAGGGGCTGTTATGAAGAAATACAGAGTAAAAAACCCATGAAAGGGAAGATTGAGAACTCTGAACTTTTAAAATCTAGTGGAGGGGCCTTGGCACTGATGGTTTTGTGTAAAAAAACCATTGTTTCGCATGTGGTTTCCTATAACCATAGCGCTCACCCTCCATAACCATAACATCCATTGTTTCAATTTCTAAAAGACTCATAAATTTGTTGCACATATTTTCCTTCTCCCATTAAACACTGCCCTTTTATATTAAATCCGAGAGATTCTTTTACGTCATTGTCGGACTTTATTAAAGATTGATAGGAGAAAAACAAAATTGAGTCCCATTATTTCTATTGATAAGTAAAAGTGAAAGTGTTGTGCTAGACTCAGGTTACTCATTATAGGTATATAACATTATTGGGATATCAGATTACCTACACATACATAATAAATTTATCATAGCATATCATGATTATAAGTGTATGATGGTGATGTTTTATTAATTGGTTTAACACTCAATTACAAAATATTGAACATTTTTGAATTTTTATGTATAATTTTATCAACATGATATATAATCATAGATTTAACATAATGTTTTAATATTCAATTACAATGCCAAATAATTTTGATCTATTAATTAATATATTTAATTTGATTGTGTAATTGATGGCCCTCTTCTCTTGGTTCCTTGTAATAATTCTTTCTCTTAATATCATAAAATTTAATATATATCTCATGGAATTTTA
Source organism: Pinus taeda (assembly GCA_000404065.3). Taxonomy (NCBI): domain Eukaryota; kingdom Viridiplantae; phylum Streptophyta; class Pinopsida; order Pinales; family Pinaceae; genus Pinus; species Pinus taeda. The sequence continues at coordinate 45,782 of APFE031716203.1, forward strand.
TTTTTCATCTCCGTGTTTTGGTGTATGAGCATTGTACATTCCTAATTGTTTTATAGGAAAACATGTTGGGCTAGACAAGAAGCTCTCTCATAGCTAATTGTACATTCCTAATTGTTTCATTTGAAAGAGAGGCTACCTGATTGGTCTTGGATGGCCAACTGTGGTCCTAAAAGTGTTAAGGGTTCAAATTTGTAACTTTTATAGTGTTGCAAAACAAAAGTTCCATGTCTATTCATTTTTTTTCTTTGTTCTTTTTAATTTTTTGCCCCAATGTAGCATGGTACAAGCTCATAAATTTTCAAAAGAATTTGGATTGAAAAATGTGGAGAAAATTGAAAATTATTTTCTTGAAGTGGAGAAGGTACAAAAATAAACATGTAGAGTTTTATTTTTGACTGGGCTTCTTTTTGGTAAAATATTTCTCATAAAATTTAATATGTATCTCATTGAAATTTATTTTCATGTATGAGCATTGTACTTGCATAATTATTTTATAGGAAAGTTTGTTGGGGTAGACAGGAAGCTCTCTCATAGCTTGGAGCGACAAGTTGTTTGTTATTCTTGTTGTGGTTTGGTATCAATTCATTACTATGGACTATAGTTTCATCGAATTTATAAGTACATGTTATCATGAATCTATTTGTGTTCATTATTATATCCAATGTTATCAATTATCCTAGATTACAAACTTATCAAAGCAAGGGTAGATTTGCCAAGAAATATGATAAGTTATAGACAGAGATCCTATTAATATTAGAGATTTTAGACTAGTCTTTTGGGGTAATTTTACTTTTATAACACTGAAAAATACTTTGGCCATAGTGTTTTACAAAGAAATGTAATTTTTTCTTTGTTATGACCTGGAGTACCTTGCATAATCTCCTGGTGATCATTCATCCTCTCCAATGGGGCCTTTATGTAGTACAACAAGGTATTTTATGATAATTTTTCTAAGTTAAATTTCATTCTCATTACAAAAATTGGTTTACAAGCTCGAAGTTCTAACAACTGAAATAAACAATTTTTATGCCTCAGTCAAAGCACGTTGATTCATCTCATTCTTACTATGAACCACATATATCTTGATTATGACTTCAGGTACTTTGTTTATATTTTCTTTTAAATGTCTGAATTTTTGCATTTTACAAGGGTTGTTAAGTAGGAAAGTGTTATAGACATATATGGGCACTACAACCCCAATCTCATATGTCCATAAACCAAGGGCTTCTAAGCCCCTAAAAGTGTTGTTACACACCCCAAAGGAACAAGGTCAACTGATTACATCATCTCCCAAAAGTTCTCCCTGAAAAACAACTCAGAACTGGTTAAAACTGGACCATACAGATTGCTTAGTGCTAAGGGTGTGATCCATCTCACTTACTACATGCAGAAGGTGTGATGCATACTGAAAATCCCTTCTGTAGGGTGTGATGAGTGAGATTAGAAAAATGGCAGAGGCAGTTCGCTAGGTGGAAACCCAAAGAATCTTCTAGAAACTGCCCATTTGACACTTGCCTCTTTGAATTCGCCCAGGGATGAGTAAGACATCATGAAATTTCCAAGTGGAACCAAGAATTATCAGAGAAATGACACTAATCAAAAACCCAGAAGCTATCTCGCCCACCTGCAAACATCTATATATGGATCCCTCATCCTAGAGATCCAAAGGTTGGAATTTTGTATCTTGAAAGGAAGTGTTGTTGGTTTCTCCGTGGAACATCATAGTGTTGGGTGATCTAGCTTTTCATGAGGTGAAGAGGGCTTTCATGCTGGGAGGATGGCGCTAGGTCAGATCAATGGGTTGTAGTCCTCTCTTCTAATACTTCTATCAATAAATCTATTTGAGTTTTCCTCCATATTCTTGTATATCTCTAAATCTTGTATTGATATATGCATTTGTATGGTTAATATATATATGATCCTATATTGTTTATGATTATAGATCTCTATGCTTTGCATTGTATATAGTTGCTTGGATCTACAGGTATTCTTTGAAGAGACAAGATGGAAGAAGGAGTTGGCAAATCTGGTTCAAGGGAGAGAAAACAAGCAAGGAGCCAAGCGAAAGACTGAGGTTGGTACTCTCTGCTTCTTTCTCATCTATTTCTCATAAAGGAAAACACAAGTGACTTTAGTTTGTTTGTTTCTAAGATAGCTACCCATCTTAGTGGAACTAGCAGCTCTGAATGGACAGTAGTTTTCCCGATAACAAAATGGGAGTGAATAGCTTGTTTGCTTGTTTCTATTTGTTTGCTTTTTAAACTACAAACGAAGCCTAAAGCTAAGCCAACTAGCCTTCGAACTGCTTTTGCTATGCAACTGCAAAGTAGATCAACGCTACTTCAGTCAATCTTCGGGTTAGTTTATGAACTGAACAGCTGACTTGAAAACATCCTAAGTGCCATGGTGGTAGCTCAAGTAACCTCATTAGATCAGCCCCTATGCTTTGTGTTTATTGCCTATCATTAGCTCAGCCTAAATCCCTGAACTAAGCTGCAAACTGTGAGCAAAAACCAAGCCTAGTCTCATCCCTGGACCATCACACTATCTCTCATTGGCAGTCTGGATGCATCGTACCTCCCATGTGGTGCAGGTGAGATGCATCCCTATTTCCATGTGTTACAGGTGCGATGATTAGGTGAGACTGTTTCTTCCTCCAAATTTTGGTTTTCTCTTCATTTTCTTCAGCTTTATTCAGTATTTTTGCTATCTGTGATCAGTATACCACTGTTGAAACTCCCTTCCTTTGCATTATTCAGCCTCCATTTTTCAAAGAATTATGAATGTTTTTTTATGTATTTTTCGTCATTTACATTTCTCCTTTGAAAATAGTAGCTTAATTGAACTATCATCTTTTGATTTGAAAGTGCCATAAGTGTTGTTTTTATTCAAAGAAAAAAATATTCTTCTTCTTGACAGTTGATTACACTTTTGCCATTTTATTTGATATGAACTAACAGTATTTCAAGTGTTGAAAGCAATTTTAAAATTCGAAATCGCAAAGTGTCATCTTAGTCTTCCTTTCGTTTTTTGAAAAGAAAATTGTTAGTACTGTCGCTTTGAAAGAAAAATAGCTCAGATCTATACTTAGCATTATTTTTGTCATTCACACATTAAGAAAGCGGAAAACAAATACATGCATGTCCATTCAGAGCTGCTAGCCCCACTAAGATGGGTAGCTATCTTAGAAACAAACAAACTAAAGTCACTTGTGTTTTCCTTTATGAGAGATAGATGAGAGAGAAACAGAGAGTACCAACCTCAGTCTTTCGCTTGGCTCCTTGCTTGTTTCCTCTCCCCTTTGAGAGAGCTTTGCCACTCTTTCCTTACTTGTCCTGCTTCAAAGAAAATCTGTAGAGTCAAAGAAACATAATACCATCAAAGCATAGAGATCTATAACCATAAACAATATAGGATCAGATATATATTAACCATAAAAATGCATATATCAATACAAGATTCAGAGATATACAAGAATATGGAGGAAAACTCAAATATATTTATTGATAGAAGTAGTAGAAGAGAGGATTACAACCCATTGGTCTGACCCAACGCCATCCTCCCAGCATGAAAGCCCTCTTCACCTCATGAAAAGCTAGATCACACAACACTATGATGTTCCACAGAGAAACCAACAACACTTACAAGATACAAAATTTTAGCCTCTGGATCTCTAGGATGAGGGATCCATATATAGATATTTTTAGGTGGGTGAGTCAGCTTCTGGGATTTTGATTAGTATCATTTCTCTGATAGTTCTTGGTTCCACTTGGAGATTTCATGATCTCTTACTCATCCCTGGGCGAATTTAGAGAGGCAAGTGTCAAATGGGTAGTTT
>APFE031716205.1:0-11251 GCA_000404065.3 Pinus taeda
AACCTGTCCAGGATCCATAACCAATCCACACTTGTATATCCTTTTGCCTTCAACTGAAAACCTAAATACTTAATTCCATCCTCTATCGGTTTTGCAACAATACCAAGCAGGTCAGCTATCCATATAACCATCTCCATGTTGGTACCATTATGGTGTATAGATGATTTTCCTTTATTAATAAATAAACCAGTAGCCCGTTGGAACCTGTTGAGGATATCATTCAGACATAACCAAGTCAATCTGCACATCATGGCAAAGATAAGTACATCGTCAACAAAGAGATTGTGAGAAACATTGATCCCCCTGCAGATTCTAATCGGTTTGCATCGTTTTTCTGCCACTACCTTATTGATCTGAAGGCTGAGGGTATTCATAGAAAGGATGAATAAAAGGGGGGATAAAGGGCAACCCTGGCGAAGGCCTCTTTCTGCAGGAAAAAAGGATGTTGGTATACCATTGATAAGCACTAAATAATGAACATTTTCAACACATGACATAATCCATTTAATGGCCTGTGGAATTAAACCAATTTTAGCTAATAAACATCGAAGGAAGCCCCAAACCAAGCAGTCATAGGCCTTCCGAAGATCTGCATTAAGAATAGTCGCATCCAAAGATTTTGTTTTCATCGAAAACATGACTTCCTGAGTAATGGCGACAGCGTCAAGAATGTTGCGTCCACGAAGGAAAGCATGTTGATCCAGAGAGATAAAAGATGCCAGGGTTGGCTTCAGCCTTTCCGCAATAATCTTTGAAATAATTTTGAATGATATATTGCATAAGGAAATAGGCCGAAAATCATGAAAAGATTCAGCATCACATTTTTTAGGAATAAGCGCAATCAGGGTAGAAGAGGTCTTGAGATGTATACGACCAGTAGTCCGGGCTTCCTCCACCATCCTTAATAGGTCATGTTTAAGGAGCTCATAAAAGTGTGTATAAAACTCAATGTTCCAACCGTCTGGGTCGAGACTCTTGTCCTTACAAAAGACTTTTAAAGTAGATAATAGTTCATCCTCGGTAATGGGCCGAAGAAGATCAGTGTTTCCGTCGTCATCGAACATGAGAGGGGCCAGTTCAATACCCCAGAGGATATCCTGAAAATCTCCCCCCACTTTCCTTTTGTATTGAGTTCTAAAATACTTCACTGCTTCAGAAGAGATATCCTGTTGTGATACAAAATATCCGCCGCTACAATCAGATATTTTCCAAATTGAATTCTTAGCCCTCCTGGCGTTTACAGCATGATGGAAAAATTTTGTATTGCGATCGCCCAGCTCTTTAAGTGCCATGTAGCCTCCTCCTGTTGAAGATATAATTGTTTTCTGTATTCAATTTCCTTAATAAGGCATCTAATGTTATGTGGGAGGACATCAAAACAGGTAGAGCCGATGAGTTGGTCCATCTCAACTTGAAGATCTTGAAACATCTGTCGATCCTTCTTTTTTTTATTTAATTGCCAATTTTTTGTTATCTGTCTCAAAATAACCATTTTATCCCTTAATGTCAAAATAAAATCAGAATCGTCGTTTTCCAGGAGCTTCATATGAGAATTTGTAATGAGTGAGGTATATTCAGGAGACTCCAACCAAGAACGATTAAATTTGAATGGATAACCCATTCGATTACCGGATTCCCGCCAGCTGAGAACAATGGGTCTGTGATCTGATATAAAAGCCGATTCAATGAACGAAAGAGGCATACCCAATTTGTCAATGAGGCTTGTATGGACCAGATATCGATCGATCCTTTTTGCGATATATGCATCGCCTGACCTACCGTTATCCCAAGTAGGTAACAAATTTGATGGGGGATATCAATCAAATCCCTGTTAAGAAAATCCATCCTGAGAGAGTCAGCCAATGGGTCCATTTTGCGACAACTGCCCCAGCATTCACTATCGCTAAAAGTGAAATTCAATTCGCCCGCAATAATAAAGTAACCAATTCTAAAAAACTCTGATGCAAAAAGACGATCCCATAATGGGTGCCTGTTTTTATAAGGCGCATAAGCATTCAGTATGTTGATGGGAATATTATGGCCTCTAATGGAAGCCAAGATTAGAATACCAGCAAAGCATCTAAAAGCAGTGGCCTTGACCCATTCCGGATCCCAAATGACAGCCAGGCCCCCAGAAAGACCATTTGCTTCAGTGGCAACCATAAATCAACAAGGGAACATTTTACGGAAGAAAGAGATGGTATCCAGACAGCAATGCATGGTTTCCTGGATCAGTATAATCTTGGGACGAGTCGACTTAAAGAGTTCCTTGAGCGCCGCAAATTTAGGGGAGGCGCCCAATCCCCGAATGTTCAGTGAGATCATGAATGACATGTTGATGATTCACCATCTTGACATGCTCTAAGAGGCTGTATTTCAGTGGAGTCCAGAATAGGAACATCCACAAGGGCCAGATTCCTCACACCAGACGGCGAAGCAATAGATCTCCCCCTGAAGTGTCTGCTTCCCCCCGCATGTTTCTTCCTAACAGTATATTCCTGGCAGAGCTGGGGCTAATAAAAGGAGAAGACGGGCCGGGTGGCTTATGAATAGTTAGAGGTTCCATATCCAGGGTTTTATCACAAAGAAGATGCTCGATATCACTATCAAATAGATTGGCTGGAGAGGACTCCGAGGAAAAATGCGGGGAGGCATTATCCAGCGGATCCTTACCCTTTGTGGGAAGCGGGCAAGGGTTCCGAGACAGCGAGGAAGATGATATAGGATTAGGAATCGAGCCAATAGTAACCTCACCCAAAGGGATAGGAAGCGGAGGCGGGACCGCCAGGCAATCCTTAGGTTCAGGAGGGACGGAGCAGATGAAGTCAGATGTAGAATCAATAATATTAAGACACGGATCGCCGGCACATTGTGCCATAGGAGAAGGTTTATTAGGATGGGGGAGCTCCATGAGAGGGGGATCCGGGATCCCATGAGAAATAGATGCATTTAAACTAACCGAAGAATGGGAGAGCTTGTCATCATGAGGATGAGGCGAATCATTGCGGGACAGGTGAATCATAGAGCGAGTAGGATGATTATTATGATGACAGCAATTATCAATTAGATGACCTGTCCTATGGTAGAAAGCACATCTAAACGGAATACCCCAGAAGTCCAGCTGTTGTTTTATACGTGAGCATCCCCATCCGATGTCGATGTGGTCGATCAGGATAACCACCTTTGTAGGACTTCTCAACAAGTATCCATGCAATCCTTTTATCTTTTTCGCCACGACACCATGGATCAACATAAATAAATTTACCTATAGAGTTCCCAATCTCGAATAAGGCTTCAGCAGTCCACAATTCCAAAGGAAGATTTGGTAGCTTTACCCAAATCAAACAGTTTGAAGGGGTGTTCTTCAGAGGATCAAACCCGAGGTACCATCTATACAGAGCAAGAAAACTTCTGCCACATACCCAAGGACTTTTGAAAACAAGCTCCAAATCAGATGCTTTAAGAAAATGGAAACAGTACCAGTTTCATAAGACGGGAAATAACAGGATTGTAGCCGACCAAAGGTTTCCAGCGCTCGTCGAGCCAAGCTCTCATAACAGCATCATCCATAACAGGGAAATGCCACTTACCAATCAATGCAAGTTATTGCAGGTTGTTAATACGCTCCATGAGGATCGAGTAGTCAATAGAAATAGCCTTGGGGGGGCAGTCGTCTTTACAGGGTTCCTGGATTTTTTGTATTGAGAGGCCTTCATGTGGGGTCAAGACACCCCTTCGGCCCTAGAAGGCATGACCAGCGTCTCGTCCAGCGTGGCCTGCCAACCAGCGGACAACTTGGACTTCTCATGGGACTTTTCCGCCAAAAGGGTAGCCTGAATCAAAGCCTTCGTGGCAAATGTGTCTGATCCGGATAAGGGACAAATACCGAGGACCGGACAGAATATTCTCAGTCTATTAAAAGAGAGGATATGAAATTACCAAGGTTGATGGATACCCAGCCAGAAAATGGAATATAGCACCTGGAGAAAGAATGAAACTAAAAAAGGAAGGACAAGCACCTGAAAAGCCGAGAAGTCAGACATACCAATCCATGAAGACTCTAGATAACATATGACATCATGATAGAGAGAAAGATGTCATCCAGCATGAAATCCGTAAAGGGGATGAGAAAAGATGACGTGTGCCTGCCGCCAATAAAAAGCAATGGAAGGAAGGAATTCAATGAGGCAGGACAGAAGGATAAACAATGCCGAGATAAGGTCGACATATGGAAGAGACGTTAGGAAAAGTAGTTTGAATAAAACCACGGAAAATGGACAAAGGACGAGACCATCGTGAATCAATGAAAACCAGATACCAGAAACCACCCTCAACCAAGGGCCAAATGGATCGAAAGACCAGTCCAGGGAGGGAAAACCAGAGAGACCTATCCAGAAGGGGACTCCCTGCAATCAATGCAACAGCAATACAACACAAAGATACACCACCAGTGACCAATCTGAATACGAATATCGGAGCATGGTTTATAAATGATAAAATAACTCTTCAGTTTCAGGAAGAGAGCTTTGAGGACCATGTTATACAGACTTATAGAAAGAAACCGATAGTCACCTTATCCCGATATAACATGCACGACAGAATAATAACAGAATCTCTTTCATCATAATAAGATATGAAACCATACCACAAAATGAAAAAAGATGTGTAAACCAGGGAATTATGTATTATTGAAATTACATGACCATGATATAACAGAAAAAGATATACTGACCTCACTTTCTCCGGAGCCCAAGAGCGTGAGCGACACGTGCATACAACCCAGGAACCAGAAAACCAGGTGAAGGTTAGAGTATAAAGAACCAAAACCACATGTGAAGGAAAACCAGATATAAAGACAAACGAGTAAACCCCCTTTGTCTATAGAAAAACAGATTATATGAAGGGATGTAGTAGTTCGACCATAACCAGGAGGAGGTCAGTGGAAACAGGACATGCAAGATCAGCAAGTCCAGCTATAAACGAGTAATGGAGAAATACCAAGGTGATGGGGCATATGTCACATGGAGAACGTGTTACCCCAAGGAGAACTCGAAGTGAAGGCAAAAACGAAATGAATACAGCATCAGCTTCGTTCATTAGTCGAAGAAAGAGAGTATAAAACAACTGGTTGGCTCCTCATGCACCCAGTCGCTCTCGCTCCTCAATTCAAAGTATTATTGGAATTTAATTAATTGGAGTATTTAGTTTAATTTAATTTGAATTTTGGAATTTGATTAATTGGAGTTTGTGTTAATTTCTATTTAGTTTGTGGTTAATTAAAGTATTATTTTATTAAAGTTTGAAGATTATCATTTGTATTTTTAATTTTTTGAGGGTGTCGCTAAAGTTTATCTTTCATATCATAATTTAAAGGAAGATTTTTCCATTCAAATGAGAAGGGTTTGTAATCATTACACCAATAATGTGTAGATTGTCATAAATACATTGTTGTGGTATCCATTAGGTTGTGATGCTCATGTGATCCATAATTCTTGGGTACATAACAGTATTTGTAATGCTGAAATTATAGGTGTTGACTTCCTACCCATAGGGGAAATGAAGTGAACCACCCATACTAAGAAAAAACAAAGTTATGAGAAAAATGGGTAGTTAGGGCTAATGACTTATTCTTCTCTCTTTGAGGCATTTTCCCTTTGATGAAGGACTCAATCAAGTGGACTATGGGGATGATGATTCCCCTACCACCACATCCTTCTTTGGGTCTCACCATGAATTGGTTAAGATATGGCATAAGAAAAGGGTTAAATGATTAGATGGGAGTACCATACTTGTTTTGGATGTTGTCAAATTCCACACACCTTAAAGATATGCATTTGAAGATGAAGGGTTGGAAATGACAACTCCTTTACCAATATTAAGCTAAGATATAAGAGAGGCAAAGGACAATTAATAGTATCAATTATTTTCAAGACAAAAGGTGGGGCTACTAATGGAACTTATTCATAGTTGTAAAATTTTAGGGGCTACACTTGAAAGTTACCCTCATTTCCATGCTTTTTCCACAAAAGATATTCCGTAATTTCAATTTTTTTCTAAATACCATTTTCCCAAATTATTTTATATGATAAAATTATTTTAATTAAAAATCAACTAAATATTATAGAGACTATATAAAATCAATAGAAATTTTAATGTTTCTACAAAAATAACTCCAAATATTTTACAATTTTCATATTAGGGACTAGCAAGACTCTCCAAAGTTTCTACAGTTTTAGATAAATAAGATAAATTTCCATGCCCAAAAAATCTTCCTACTGCTCATACTAATATCTTCTTCCAACAATGTGATTCTACATTTTTATCTAGTCCAAACAAGTTAGAACATTGAGAAGTTTTCTTTCCTTTACACATCACTCTTTTTTCACATCATTCAAATCAAGGGACTATTGCTTGGGTTTGTGATCCTTTCTCCCTTTTCTTTTCTTGCAATAGTTCTTGGGACCATATTTTTGAAACAAAACCTATGTGCTCTTTGCATATGAATACATGAAACTAATTTGCAACAATTTATCCTACTCAACATTAACTCTGAGTAGAATGGTTCAAAATAAGGAATTCTTCTATAAGCAATTCCAAAGGTTCATTAGTATAGTACAAAAAGAATAAGAAAAAACAAAGGCAATATTTGTTTCACCAAGTTTAGAAAGTATGGTAAGTACCATATGGTTATCCATCTTCTTCATGACAGAAAATATGAAAATTTCTTATTGACATGGGAAAATGACCAATGTAAACTTTAGATTCTACAAACTTGAGGTAGGGAACCTGAAATGAAACTCCTTCTAGGAATTGTTTCAATTGCCTTCATGACTGTTTTGGAACTTTCTCCATAAGATTGTCCATAGCCAAGACCCAAATACTTAGGCCTTTCTGCAACCATTATTGGCTCAATTATACCCTGTGCATGTTTACCCAATTCTTTTCCTTCATAGCCATTTTGGACATTACCTTGGATCCTATGCCTCTGGTATGTTTTTCAAAAGAACCAACATAAACATTCTTAGAGGAAATTGAAGACAAAATAGAATTGTTTACCTCTTCTTCAAGCTGATACTTGACTAAGGCTTCTTTGGCAACAAGTAGTTGTGTCTCCAACTCATACATCCTTTCCAGATCCATATTTTCAATATGAAGTTGTCTCTCCATTTCCTACAATTTGTCAAAAAACAACTTCTTCTCTTCCTTCATGGAATTCAACTTCTCTCGAAGTTCAGTGCTCATTTCTCTCACCATATCCATCATGATGAACCAATCTCGCTTCAAGTATTCATCAAAGAATCTTGTGAAAGAGGAGGATTTGGAAAACTCACTTGTAGAAGTTGTCATTATCAAAATGAACAAAAGCACTTCAACAAAATTCACAAGTTTTCAAAGAACTAATGACAAATTTCTGAACTAAATGACTGCAGAGTCAAACTCTTATTCAAACAACCTTTTGCAAACAAACCCTCTTATGCTTCAAGGATTGTCTTGAGGTCCTTGGAGTAAGGAGAATGCCTTCAGCTCTTCTTCCTTCTTGTCCTCTCCTGGACTTAGTTTATCAGTAGCTTTCCCTTCACCCTTGCAAAATCAAACAATAGTTAGTTTACAAAAATCAAACAGTAGAATCCTTTGTACTATTTAAACACCTATCAAGTCAAACAAGCAAATAGATTGCTCTATCAATCAAGCATCCTGCTTTGATACCGAATGATCGGAAATGCAGATTTAATATCTTGTTATACTTACAAGAACCTCTCACTCCAAAGCTTAACAATTATTTGATCTAGCTTATGTTAACAATGGCAGAATTAAGTAATTGAAACATGTGTATGTATTTGTTTGTTTTTAATTGTTTAAATGCTTTAAGTTGATTTGTTTCTACTGATATTAGACACACTTAACAGCCATATAATGCAGCAAACAAACATCAACACATAACATCAAATTTAATCTAGGAGTTCACTCGAATATCGTGGGCTACGTCTCCTTAAGCTTCTATAAATTTGACTTGGTTCTTTGGGATTATGGCTTCAATTCTTTTACAAGTTCCACACTCAACTCCAATGGTTAATGACTAAACTAATGGGCTTAGAAAACCATCTATATCCCTGTCATGGTTGTCATCATTCTGTAAACAGATCTAAGATACCTTAGACTTGATTCCTTCAATCGGTGCACTGAGCTTCCCTGAGCTTCTTGATGGCGCAAACTCCTTCATAATTCCTCAACTATCTCTAAAACCTCTTCTACTATCTCCATCACATATCAGACATCAACAATTGACTGTTCATTTTCTCAAAATGAGCACTGCATCCCCGATCTAGGCCTTCCTCCACCGTTGGCACTGGGCTGCATGAAACTTCCCTGTAGCATCTCAGCCTTTAGAAGTCTTCAGATGCTTATATAAAACCTTTCAATGGATTCATAAGGCTCGTTACAGTCAGGAATGACTACTGGTTCACTAAGAATGGATACTAGTAGCTCCTACAACTGCCTCCAACCCCTGGTGGCCCTAAGCTCCAAAATCTCCCTGGATGAAAATATCCTTGAATATGGCTTCTTCAGCTTCTCTGGACTATTCCATTGGCTTCAGAAGGCCTCATTTAGCCTAGCTAGCCTCTTGTTTCACTCTCTTAGGTCGAAAACTGCTCCTGGAGTGCCTTTAGGCAATTTTCCCTAGAGATCCTCCTCCAAATCTGGAAGAACTCCAGTTAAGGCCGCCAAATCTGGAAGCAGGCCCGAAAATAGCGGAATCTACCAACTTTACCTCCAACTACTAACCGTTGGACAAACTGTGACCATCAGCATCGGGCGTGCCTATGACAAGTTACTCCTGGCGGTTAGGGATAAGGTTGTTAAGGCTGGTGTTCATCCCACAAATCGCATGGTTTGTTCCAATCAACGGCTACATGTGACAGCTTTTCGGCGACCGCTGGTGAGTAAGACCGGTCGCAATCCTAACCCCCAAACCACAACCCATTAAACTTTAAATAGAACATTTGATCATAGACTGTTAAGAAACAATGTAGTGGAGACGGTAGCGTGCGGTGTTGTCTTGTCGGAGGTCACGGGTTTGACTCCGTCGGACCCAACAAAACTTTACCATACCATTCCAGGGCTGCTTGGAGGCCTCTGGGCTTGCCACGTGTCAACTCCTGATTGGTCAACTAAACAAGAATATTCCAAGGAATATTCCTTTTCTAATATTTTCCAAAAAACATTTTATCCTTGGAAATTGTAGTTTACTCTACTTTTTCAAATGTCGATAACTCCTTCATACGATGTCAGTTTTTCGAACCATTCATGGTGCTAGAATCAGGAAGACGAGATCTATTTGATTGTTTAGGTTTGAAACTCTTTTGAACACTTGAAATTTGAGCTATCATTAAAGTCCTGGATCATTATCTGATCACTTGGAGTTGGAGCACTTCATTGTGAGCCTATTTATTGATTAATTGGGTTGCTTGTTTGTGGACCTTGCACACTTTATTATTATTGGTCTACCTTACGTATAATATATATCAAGGGCAGAGAGAGTATTTTCATTAATCATATTGATAGCATATGTGTATTAGAGATGCGAAAAATAGAGTGAACTTATCTCTTTCATATATATTCTTCTTTCTATTTTGCTATTTTATTGAGCATAAGGGTTCTTATGTTAATGAAAGCTAGGTATTAGGGTTTGGGTTTTTCTTAAGAAGGAAAAGGAATTTAGGGTTTAGAAGAGACCCTAAAGGAGAAAAATAAATGCTTTTTTCTAATAGTTCTTGTGATAAAGAAGAATAACGTTTTATGGCATTGGAAATCCTGGTACTATATGGAGTGCTTGATGTTGAGAAGATATTGAGAGATGATTTTGTTTTCTCTTATACACTCATGAGATGCAAGTATGCACACCAAAGGGGAGTTGTTGGTGTGTATGCTTGCTTGTTGTGGATCTTTGGTGGAGTCACATGTTTGGTTTGAAGTGATTGATAGCAAGGAGGAATTGGTTGCCAATGTTTGTGTTGTATGATGGATGCCACAAATTGTTCCTCCTCTTCATCCTCATCATTTTTCTCTCCAGATGCACTTTCATCATGGCCGGAGTGATTCTCTTCTTCTTCTTCCTCATCGCATAACTCTTCAGATGCACTCTTATCATGAACAGAGTGGTCCTGTGGCTCTTCTTCAGTGTGGAGGTTTAGTGGGCTGAGAGGTTGAGTATATTCTCCCATGTTGGCCAGAATCTGGGCCAATTCATCCTCTCGCAACAGATTTTTCAATGGGCTTTCCTCACATTGCCCTGTTTCTTCCTCAACCTGACTAGATTGTTCGATCTCTCCCTCTATTTATCCCTCGTCATTCAATTCTATTTCATTCTCTCCTCCTTCCAATTGTGGGGGTTGCTCGTCCCCTGAATCAACTATTTCCACCGATTGACTGGTGTTCCCTTGGGAATTTTCCAGCCTCCCTCTGATCCATGCCAATTTGAGGGATTTCCTCCGTTTCAATGGTCTATTCGATGTACTTGCAGTATGCTTTCATTTGGGGGTTGGCAAAGCCAATCCCCCATCTATTGTAAAAATTAGTTCTTCCCAGTTGCTCTGTTGCTGAGCAAGATTGTAGCTAACTATCAATCGTATCAACCCGTGATGACTTACTACCAATTCTACATGGCGATATTTCTTCAAGCTTTGGGCAACATCATGTAATAAAGAATTTAAAAACGCAGGCAAATTCACAGTGCATTTTTGTTTTAATACAGCTAAAAGCTTAAGGTGGCGTGGTCTTACCACGTCTTTTCTGCCTTCACAAGTAATGTAATTCTGAATGATCTTTGCCAATTATGCCCATAGTTCTCCCAAGGCTGCTGGTAGAACTCCCTTTCCACTTCGAGTCAGGTTCTGGCCTTCATCTTGGAAGATTTTGATGGCGTCTCGCAGCCTTACTTTCTTAAGAGTCCACATAGATCCAATGGTTGGCAGTTCTGAAACCTCTGCGATTATGTCGTCGGTGACTGCTATCTGTCTCCCTCTTACCGTGGAGTGATATTCTTGCAGGTTCTACAAAAATTCAATTGCCATGGTTGTAGGTTTTAACCCCGTACATAAATTACCTGCATACAAATTCTAAATCACAAGAAAATAAAAAATGCGAGAGCATAACCCATAAAACACATATACACAGAGATTTCCCACTGGATCTCAAAACCGAGACTACCAGCTTGATTTTTTTTATTATATTCCTTTCAATGTTACAATAC
>APFE031716217.1:0-11634 GCA_000404065.3 Pinus taeda
ATATTCTAATGCCTAGAAAGCATCTATCTTCGTATATTTAATCTTATGTCATGATATGTTTTTCATCTTGTCATGAAAATGAATCACACGAGATGGTTTGAACTGCGTGAGAAAAAGTTTTCGATGTGATTTTTACCTAATGATTTCAACAATTTCAATATTAATCAAAATATTTTTTTAATAATTTAGTTAAGATTCGGTATCTTTATGTTAGTTCTCCTTTTACCTCAAAATAATTTTGACTATATTCATTACTATAAATTTATTTTTATAAATATGAATATAAAGGTGTAATGTTAAGGGTGTCGAGTAGCGAGGTACTTAGCAATGAGAACTCTATCGCTTGAGCTAACCCTTCGGATTATTTATTATTTTAATAATTATTATTATTATAATTTATTTGATTTATCTAATTTATTTTAATTTATTAAATTATAAAAATATATAACAAATGAATTAATTTCTTTAGTACAATAAAATCTATTCCAAAACAATTGTTTATATATGTAACATACTAAAACCAAAAGTAGAAAAATGACACCATGCAAATAAAACAAAGCAAAATAAATTTACTTGACAATAAACATGTAGCTCCACCTCGCTACCATAATTTTGAAGCAAATTTCATTAAAGGAATTATTTAATCAAATTTTCAATGTGGAACTTATACATGATAAAAATTGGAGGGTGGTAGAGTATGTATGCCTTCGTTGTCCCATAAAGAAGGGGGTCTCATTTACCAATTTGGTGTCTAGCTTGGTCGTGACCTGAAAATTGGATAATAATAATAATAATAATACATAGATCTTGGCAAAGCGATATACTTTATACATATGAATATTAACCATTAACGAGATCATTCAATATGCTAGGATTTGTATAGAAGCTTTTTGAATTGTTTCCACCCACAGTTGCAAGTCATCGAGTGAGTACATTGGAGTCACTCCCACCATGGATGATATAGTTCTTTATCTAATGGTGGTTTTTAAACCTTGGGAGGTTAGGGTAACTGAACCCTACCCCATCCGCCACTCAATCACTCATTTGAAACTGCATCCCTCACGAGCCAAGCTCGGCAAACTCTAATGTTATAGGCTAGGTCTGAGAGTTTCAAGCATCAAAATCTCTTTTTCATGTATGTTAACAATGGTCATTGTTAAATCCTTTGATTCTGTTAAGTTTCGCAGCGTATAGATGAATTTCTTGGCTAAGTATTATGTGCTACGGTTCGAGCAAAACCATGGTCACCTGAGCCATATTCCATGTCTTTTCATCTATGGTTTAGAATGTAAGAGAGAAGGTTTATACTTTCTAAGAGGATGTTTCCTTAATTTACTGCTAGAATCCCTCAGGTAAATGTTGCTTGCAGCAAGGTGAAAATAAATTAATAATCCATTAATCCATTGAAGGGTCGATGAGATTGTATTTTATTGGGATGATATATTCTTATGCCCCAACATTTGGAGTGAGAGATAGTTTGTTAATGGGGCTTCTATATTAGCTCTTGATGGGGACACAATATTATCCCTCACTCGATGGGGAGCTTATATTTAAGCTCGCATTCGTTGTGACATGAGAATGTACCCTTGAAAAATTGATGGATTCAAGTGTAAATAAAAAATAAAAAGAAATGAGTGCCAAGACACCCCTGCGATTGAACCTACCTTGGCATTGATACTTGTAACCTACTGGATATAGTACTGGGATCAACACTAGGATCAAAACTTGGAGTACCGACCATTGTTTGCATTGAGTACTAGCCTAATTGAAGCATAGTTTCACCCCCTTACCTCATAGAGTATCATAACCATCTATATAGACTAATGAAGTAAATTGTGTTCGGTATGGAACCTAAATATCTTCTTTATCCAAAAGTATCACCTCATTGGACCCCACTTCATAATGTGACAATGCCTCCTGTAATATTTGCACTACAAGGGGGGTCTACAGGGGACGACAGCCCCCAAAGCTAAAAATAGATGTAAAATTTCCTTGTAAACTATTGTAATTTCATAGTCAATTTGGGTCATTCATTAGGCGGAGATCTGATCATAGAAGTTATGTTTAATTTAGGGTTTTCTTCCCTAGAATGCAACCCCTCACTATATATGAGAGAATTGTATTGCATCTATGTATATCTGTGTTCCGAGTGAGAAAGAGAGAGGAGATTGAGTGAGAGAGAAGAGGGAATTACAAAGGATGTGCTGTAGGTTGTATCTCTTCAGTTTGTTGGATAATATAAAAGGGAGGACTCGCTGTTTCTTCATGGACGTAGCCCAAATTGGGCGAGCCATGTATATCTGTGTCTATACAGCTTGAGTGGGTCTAATGGTTAAAAGCATGTGTTTCCTCTTAAGAGGTCACAGGTTCAAAAGCAGACGGGGTTAGAGTATGTATGCCTTCATAGACTCAGCAGTAAAATCTCTCCGCAGAGGTGGGTCCCTTGTCCCACAAAAAAAAGGGGTCTCATACACCAATTGGTGTTTGGCTTGGTTGTGACCTTAAAAATGGATATTATTATTATTATTATTATTTCTGCAATATATTTTATGTGTTCCATTACTTTGTAATATATAATTTTCTAATAAATTGAAGTGTATTGTCTCTTGGAATCTCAACAAATAAGTAAGGCATTCCACTGTATTGATTAAAAACAATAGTTATTTGCTCCCCATCCATTTCTGTAAGAGGTGGGCGTTCCTAAAATATCCTTATCCAATGTGAACGGATGAAAACTCCCACACCTATGGGATTCGGGGCCATAAAAGAATCACCCCCATGGTCTTTTCGATGCTTAAGTCATAAAGTCAAAGGAAAAATGAAAATATCAGCAGCGAGGAGCTAAAGAAGCAATTGAATCAATGCCACCAAATCAAACATAGAGAATTTTAATGAAATTCCATGTGAGTAATAAAGAAATGAATTTGAGTATCCTTGATGAGAGGGGTGCCTACAACAAAATCAAACTGAGTTTATTGGTAAAAGAAATGGTGACTTCAAATGTTTTGAGAATCTGTTCCAAGCTGACTACATTGCGCCTTCCCTAAATGGTGTTGTTTAAGATGCCATAAGCCCACTAAAAATAGGCTTTCTTTAGGTGCCTTAACATCATGAATTATATATAAGCTTATCTATTTTCTTTTCTTTTAATTTTATCTACCCACGTCCCTCCAAATTGGAAATCAATCTATCTATTGCAGATTGTTTGGTGACCGCCTTTTCTGAACACGTGGGTTGTTTTTACGTGGTTCTCACCTAAACCAAAGTTATCCAAAATATCATAAGTTAATCCTTTCTTTTTTGGGCCTCACCAAAAACAATGGCTATTATCCGCTCGGTAAGTGAAAGTGTTATTCATATTGGTCTGTTTATCTATAGGCACTGTGTATGTGTATTGTAAAGTGAAAGGATAATGGGTAATATGAACTGAATATGGAAACCTGAAAGTGCACATAATATGGACATCGTGCAGACATCATATGGACATAAATCATGCATGGATAGGGTTTGCTTTCTAGACTACTTAGGTTTTACTCCCACCAGAAGGGTTTGATTTTAAGAGCTATGGCAGGGATATATAAGGGTTTTCCCTCCAAGGTGGTAAAGGCGCTTTCTTCTCTTCATTCTAATTTCGATCCAAAGATTAAAGAAATTCCTTCTATTCTATTCTAGGAGTTCCTCCTAAAGCTTGTACAACCTAATGTAGGATTGTAGAGAGAATATAATTCAGGCAAGTATATGGTCTGAACAAGAGAATGTGTTCTAATCCTGTCTCCTATAGGTCCTGATCTTATGGGTCTCATTCTTTCCTGGGGTAAGTTTCTCCATGCCATCAATCCAATACTTCAAAATTATTCTCATGAAGCGATTATAAATCCCATGTTTATTCCACATTCTGATCCAACAATCTAGTGATGAACCAATTTCATCCATGGCTTCTACTTATAAGGAAGGCTCAACTTGTGATTCCAGTTCCTCGACTCCCTCGAGGTCTAAGAAGTTCGTGTAGGTAAAATAAAAAGATCATCCCCTGCCTTCCTACGTGGGGTAATCTTAGCTGATGTAGTGTCAAATTTTCAGTCTGAGGTTGTATAAATAGAAAGGTAAGGTGTCTAATCCCACCCGACCTAAAAAATGAAATATCTGGTGCAGTAGTGATGAAACTCTTCTTCCCTTCCTTCCATCGAATGTGAATAGGGGTAGGGCAGGGGTAAAAGTAAGAGTAAGAGTAATAAAATAAAGGTACTTCTAATTTCGATCCTGATTAATATTCATGACTTAATGGTTGTTGGGAAGCACTCCATGTCGTGAAGTTCAAGGTTGGTGAAAGAAGAAGGTATCATTCCTATTTTGGTTGCATTTTACAGTAAGTCATGTAAAAGTAAAGATATCTCTCTCATATTATATACTTAATAGAAAAAATGAAAAAAATCATATAAGGTATATGTTCTGAAGCCAGATCAACTTTCTTGTTCAATGATTTATTTCATGCTCCTCAAGCACGAGGGGAAACAAGTTTGATTCTAGTGAATTCGAAAAAGAATCTGAGAGGGGATGTTTCTTATACTAGAACATGTGGTTATCATGGGTCTAGGTGCCCATATTGGTTGTTCAAAAAGGAAATTCTATTAGCGCAAGTGTATGACTGAGAGCATTTCTTTCAATTCCCACATCATCTGATCCAATCTGGCACTTCTCTTGGTCTTCCAGATTCCCTCCCTAATTAGCATGTTACAAGGGGTGACTGTAAATAGAAAGTGCATTTGGAAGGTGGTATAAGGTGGTAAGGTATCATGATTGCCAATTCCCATGATCCAATCCATCCTTGATAAGCTCTCTCCTCTCCTCCCCATTGGCATAAAGTCCAATAAGAGCCTGTACTCATCTTACTTGGTCTTTTCATTATGTTGTAAGGCATGTAGCTAGTTTTGTCCATAGAAAGTCATTCCTTTCCTTTAAGGCAAATTTATAGTCTTTCCAAGGTAAGATATAATGGAGTGATTCAAATTCCCATGGCCATTAAACAATCAAATGAGTAAACAATTCAAGGTTTTCCTCCTTTTCTATTATATTCTAGAAGTGCCTCCAACGATCTAATTCTATAGGGCCTACTGGGAATACCTCACCAAATGGAGCCTCTCCATCCAAGGTAAGTTTTGTAAAGACTCTCCCCCGAGTGTTATTTGTGTTATACTGAAGGATTGGTACTCCATCCCATCATCGTAGTTTTTTGATAGTACTAGAAGGGTCTAATAATAGTCCCTCCAAAGTAAGATGAGTGTGAAAAGATACTCTATGTGGGTCTGGGCATCAAAAATATATGTCCTAGCAATGAAAAGGTTGTCCCATCTATCAAAATTAGGTTCCCCAAAGATTCCTCACTTTAGTAGGTGGTTGTTGTCACTAAATGTCCTTAAGTTTCAATTTGTAAATGAATCACTCACTTGTCCTTTCTTAGTTGGTTGGTTTGTGAGTTAGTCCTTCTAACGAGAAGTGTTGTCATATTATATATGTAATAATGGTAACGAAAAAAGACTATAAAAAGGTCTATTTCTCACCTGATCAGCCTATTCTATGGTGACATTATAGATTCAATGCTCATAAGGCACCTACGCAATGGGGTTGGGGCTTTTGGGTTCTAGTGAATTATAAAAAGCATCTCAAATGGGGTGTTTCTTTTTATTAGCATTCTATTGGCTTGTGTCAATGCCAATAGCAGAGCTTGTGATCAACCAACCATCGAACCAGCTCAATGCCATTCAACCACAATCCCATCCATTCAAAGATGTCTCTTTCACATGTTGAGAATCAATCTCGTATAGTGAAACAATCTTAGTGAAATTAAAACCCCCTTGGGCTAATAAACCATCATGTCATGCAACTAAAAGTTTTTCTCAACTAATTTAGCACCATATATCTATCCATCCAATACTTCTAAAAGGCCTATAGAAGTGGCCTCTAAGTGATTCATTCCAGTGGTACATGTATAACAGGTCTAGGTAGCACAGTAGTGAAATAGCTTGTGGAAAACAAAGGTTTTTTCTTCTTCATAGTAGTTACTCTCTCACCTCCCTCATATTCCTCGTAGAATAAATGAGTTCGGGTAGGAAAAATTTCATCTCTCCCATATGGCGAAGGCAATAAGTAAATTATGGTAGAGCAAGTAACTATGAGGTGGGTTCAAGCATGAAACGTTAGGTCTTTTTCTCTCCCTTATGGTCTTTAGGCATTACGAAACCTAGGATCAGCCTCTAAATCTACCATTTATTTCTATCTATCGCTATCTTCTCTACTTCCCAGCTCCTCAATAGTGGTTCAAAAGAAGGCTCTCTCGAAGGTAGAAAATGGAAGGTTGCACCTACTAGAACAAGATTATCTAGAACAACTGGAGATGTGATGTGGAACACTTTGATAGATTCTGTTAGCCATCCTTGTGACACTGCCGTGATTGGAAAATTCCAAAGCTTACCTGGAATCAGTTGTACCCGAAATTATCACTCGTTCCTAAAAAAATGAGTCTCCTTTAAGCTCTTTTCATCTGACTTGTAAAATATGAAAAGGTCGCCGAGCGATGGGCCTCTCCAACTCGTTAAAGCTACCAGAAGTGATATCCCTCCTCTAGATTTTAATATTTTTGGACTTGAGGGATTATTACAAAAAAAGATCGAGCGCTTGTCTTGTTTGGCTCGTTAAAACAATCGAAAATTCATCCCTCTCGTATTATTTTATACTTTTTCGGACTTAAGGGATTCTATGAGAAAAAGGGATTATTAGAGCTTCCTATCCATCCCTTTTCAGACTCTCTAAAATTGAAAAAGAATTGAGTTATCATTTTCATTAAACTCATTAAAATCAATAGCGACAAACTTGTCCAAATGGACGAGAACAAGTTTCACTCTCGCTAGGCTCATTAAAACATAACAACGGGTTCATCCGAAGGGCGAATTATAGAACAAGCATATGTTAGCCTCCTCAAGCTTGATAAAAATAAAGAGGTACTGGTCAGCAATGACTGGGGAAAATTGGGAAGAAAACTTGAAGAAACTTTATTGGTAGCAAGTCGCTCTTGAACATGATACTTTCACTCCACATCTGAGTCAGGTTGGGTTTTTTCCGTTCATTAGTCATATCACCATTGGTCCATCGTACCATCCATCTTTGGGGTTAATGGTACCAATCCATTTCAGTGTCACCGGTATGTTCAAGAGATGTCGCTCAGAGAATTCACCTCTATCTCATCCACTATAATACATTCACGCTCCATTCTTTCATGACCGCCACCCTGAACCCTGTATCATCAAATCGTTTTCACCTGCAAGATCATTTACTCCGTTCCGTGTCGTAGATGTGGGATTAATTAAGGCCCTCCTATGATGGGTCACTTCTTGTCGACATCAACTCATTATCCAAGAAATCAACCTAGGAACTACCCTTTCAGTACTTTGAACCTTGCATGCCTCAATGGCAACTTTCTCACTTCCGGTGACAAGTTTACATCAATGGCCTTCGACCGAAAGATTTTATGTGGTGTTCGACACCAAGTCCCATTTTCACACCACGTGAATTGTACTATCGTACCTTGAGGGTCATCATCATTATCGGTGATTCCTCTCGTTCCTGTTAACAACTTACATTATTGGCTGGTAATTAGGCGATGTCTTTCCATGTTCAACTCGAGAACATCTTTCACATGGATTGACTTGTACTCTGAGTGAAGATTGAATGAGTTTGAAGACCCCGGATCTAGTTTCATCCATCTAGGCTACGATATGTTCAGGAATATAAAGACATCAAATGTACATCATTGCCGAAGAAATGATCATCTGAATCAAAGGATGATGACTTCGTTCGAATCATCGGTCTGCTACACAAACGATTGTCTGTCCTATGTACATGGAAATGAATTTATAAAGATGAGCATGGGAATGCCCGCCTTAGCTACATCATGAAAAATATTATGAAGATAACGCTTTTTATTGTATCTTATTACAGGTCGCCTTAAAGCTCAAAAAAACTTTGAATCCTCATGATAAAGCATTTCACCCGACATCATAAGATTAGCAACATCATGCTTTAGGGGGAAACTGTTATAGACATTTATGGGCACTGCAACCCCAATCACACACGTCCATAAACCAAGGGCTTCTAAGTCCCTAAAAGTGTTTCTTCACACCCTAAAGGAATAAGGTCAGTTGATTACATCATCTCCCAGAAGTTCTCCATAAAAAACTGCTCAGAAGTGGTCAAAACTGGACTATACAGACTACCCAGTGCAGAGGGTGCAATGCATCTCACCTACTCAGATTAAAAAGTGTGATGCATATTGGAAAGCCCTTCTGTAGGGTGTAATTGGCGAGAGTAGACAAATGGCAGAGACAGTTTGCAAGGTGGATGATCATGGAATCTTCCAGAAACTTCTCCTGTGACACTTGCCTCTCTGAATTTGCCCGGGGATGAGTAAGAGATCATCAATCTCCAAGTGGAATCAAGAACTTTCAGAAAGAGGACACTAATCAAAATCCCAGAAGCTGACTCACCCCCCTACAATCATCTATATATGGATCCCTCATCACAGAGATCCAGAGGCTCGAATCTTGTATCTTGTAAGGAAGTGTTGTTGGTTTCTTGGTGCAATATCATAGTGTTGGGTGATCTAAGATTTTCATGAGGTGAAGAAGGGCTTTCATGCTGAGAGGATGACACTGGGTCAGAATAATGGGTTGTAACCCTCTTTGCTATTCTTGATACTAATAAAAATATTCAAGTTTTCCTCCACATTCTTTTATGTTTGATGATATATGAATTTGTGTAGTCAATATATATCTGGTCCTATATTGTTTATGATTGTAGATCTCTATTCTTCGATAGTATTATGTTGCTTTGATTCCACAGGTATTCTCTGAAGCTGGGTGAATGAAGAAGGAGTGGCAAAGATCTGTCAGAAGGGAGAGTAACCAAGCAAGGAACCAAGCGCAAGACTGAGGTTGGTGTCCTTTATTCCCCTCTTATCTACTTCTCATAAAGGAAAGCGAAAGTAGTTTTGGTTTGTTTGTTTCTAAGATAGCTACCCACCTTAGTGGGACTAGCAGCTCCGAGTGGACACTAGATTTCCTGACAACACCTACTTCGACATGTTGAAGTGATTGAGAACTTGCGTTGATCAATGGAATGCTTCCAACATCTTGTTAACTATTAGGAAAGAAAGCTAATTGGTCAACGATTGTAATTCCACCTTGAAAAGGAAATGCAATATTTCTAAAATATGTAGACACAACAACATCCATGGCATAAATCCAGGGCCTTCCCAATGAGATACTGTAGTCAAGGTTTCCATCAATGACCTCGACTTCAATCTCTACAGCCTTGCACCCCAATTCGACTTGAAAGTTACTTAAAATCCCATATGGCGTGTATGTTCTTCCATCGAATGCCTTTAATGTCATTGATGATCGAGACAAGGGTGGTGAACCTAGAGTTTTCCACGAACTCATTCACATAATACAAGTGGATGCCCCCTCATCAATGATCGTTCGATGAACAATTTTATTGAGTACTTTTATGTGTGTAAGGAAATCGAGTTGAGCCAGTAACTGAGGTGCATATCCTTTATGGTCAAAGGCCACAAGATTGGAATCCACTGGATCAATCCCACCTATTGCTTATAACAGAGCCTACTTTTGGGAGGGGCAGTTCTGCAGTACTTCTAGCGTCGACATAGCGGATGGCAATTGAGCGAGATCCTCCACTATGTTATAATTATGTGCAGCTCGAGCACAAGGACTAAATTTCGACTTATGTATGACTCCCTTTGGTGGATTTATAGTTAATTTAGGAATAACAGGCGTAAAAACTTCTAGCGAAGTTGTCGCCGAACTACTAGGTTGATTTGTAGCCTTGTTGTTTGACGATGGTGGATTCCCATAATATTTGTTCCTTGTCAATATCAAAGCATCATTCAACTATTTTGAGACGGATAACATAAGCACTTGGGATGTGGAAGCATGATCGATAGTAACCAGATTAGTTTTTGCGTTTGGAAATGGATCAATCAACACCGCAGAGGTATTTGAAGTCTTTAGCAATTTTGTAACCTCAGCTCGATGTGGACAATCTCTCATCCAATGGTCCTCGTTACAAACATAACATGGATCACGATGTTTCTTTCACCCAAGAGGGTTCTCAAAAGATTTTTCAGGATTTGAACTCTCTTGTTTCTTCTTTTTATCTTTTCATTTCTTCTTGCCCCCTAGTTTCTTAGGATTCTTTGCCTTGTTAGATGACATGGCATTAATCTTTGAGGCAAGAGGTTTGTCATTTGATTTTTTACTAGAAACTGCAAGAGCTTTACCAAATGGTGCCTTTGTAGTTTGCATGCTTAAGGTACCGATCACACCATCACTGACATGAGAGTCCTTGCTTGATTCAGCAGGGGGAGGAATGGAAAATGTTGGTCTGCGAGCACCAAGAATTTTGTCATAGAGTGTGATAGACTAAGTATAGATCAAGTCTATATATTGGGCACAAGCAATGACTTTCTCTTAAGTGAAAACTCCTCCTTTCGCCATGTCTTCAGTAATTGAAGGCAATAAGGACTTAATAAACCACTCAGCCAAAATCTGATCAGGAACATATTCCTCTACCATTCGACGACGGCGTTGCCACTCATGAATATGATGAGATATGTGAGTAGACACGGTCTGTTTAAAGTTGCTAAGGATTTTTGTTCATGTTTCGTACCTTATGGGTAACTGAAAGTGGGTTAGAATGGTAGTGGCAAGGCACTAAAGTTATCAAACGAAGCTCTAGGAAATTCAATATACCATTTCGCTTTCGGACCACTAAGCATTCTCTGAAAAAGGTGAAGTCTAATCGAATCATCATTTAAGGTGTTAGATGAGCACCACAAATGAAAAGTCATTACATGATTTGATGGATATTCTACTGGATTTCCATTGAATTTAGGAATATCGGAGGGGAGTTTATGAGGAATCGATGGCCACCATGGGGCATATGCAATTGGATCATTCGTCAGTCGGTTGAAATCTGGT
This sequence comes from Pinus taeda, assembly GCA_000404065.3. Taxonomy (NCBI): domain Eukaryota; kingdom Viridiplantae; phylum Streptophyta; class Pinopsida; order Pinales; family Pinaceae; genus Pinus; species Pinus taeda. The sequence continues at coordinate 11,049 of APFE031716217.1, forward strand.
AATTCTAGAGTTGCTACAAAAGGCAATTGTTGATTCAGGTTAGGTGAAGCATACCTAGGATAAGATGGAATCACCTGAGCAGTAGGTCTCTGCATACCAGCATAATGTATCTAATTTTGGTAACTTTGATAACGTTGTTGGACATAACAAGTATAGTGTGATTGTTGGTAACTATTTTGAAAGGGTAGTTGTCCATTACCCATGAAGCCGTGTCGTTCAGTTCCTCGGTAGGTTTGGTGGAATTGCGATTGTTGGTATTGTGCCAGCCATGGTTGTTGGACCATTTGTTGTTGTCCAATACTAGAAGATTGACCAAGATGTGGAGTGATAATACCCATTTGAGCCTGAGTCATTCCAAGTAAGCAAGCGCTAACCTGAGGTTGTGATTGAGCTATAGATACAAGAGGCTGTTGTATTGCAACCTGTGAGACTTGAGGTTGACACACAACTGGCATTGTCTGTACTTGCGACGCAGTCATAATAGCAAGTGTAGTGGGAATATTCGACACAGGTTGGGTCTATTGCATTCAATATCAAAAATTGTCTAGAAATTACAGATCAATTGACTCTATCAATAACTAAGCCT
>APFE031716225.1:10727-43227 GCA_000404065.3 Pinus taeda
CAAATTTCTTCTTACAACGTGAACACATTTTTACTTGGTCAAAATAAAATAAAAAATAATAAAGAAAAATAACATTAAATTATAAACAACTTCAAGGTAGGAGAATCCATGGTATTGACCCATGGTATTCGTGTGCAGTATAATCCATGGTATTAAACCATGGTATTCGTGTGGAGTATAACCTATTTAAAGGGGGAAATTAAACCATCTTTGATCAATCTTAACTCCAAATTTGCCAAGCAATGAGAGGGATCAAATCACTCTAATTGCTTGGTAAATCCACAATTAAGATGGATCTATATCAAATCACTCTAGTCGCTTGGTAAATCCACAATTAACACAATTAAGATGGATCTACTCCAGATCTACCAAACCACTAGAGGGATCGAATCACCAGAGGGACCAAATCATTTGATTCCTCTGGTAGCTTGGTAGATCTAGACTTAAGATGGATCTAGGCTAGAACATAGATCAATCATATTGTGTGTGGGTGCATGTGGGTGCATTTTGTTAACTTCCATGAGAAATGTATTCGTGTGGAGTATAACCTATTTAAAGGGGGAAATTAAACCATCTTTGATCCATCTTAACTCCAAATTTGCCAAGCAATGAGAGGGATCAAATCAATCTAATTGCTTGGTAAATCCACAATTAAGATGGATCTATATCAAATCACTCTAGTAGCTTGGTAAATCCACAATTAAGATGGATCTACTCTAGATCTACCAAACCACTAGAGGGATCAAATCACCAAAGGGATCAAATCATTTGATCCCTCTAGTAGGTTGGTAGATCTAGACTTAAGATGGATCTAGGCTACAACATAGATCCATCATATTGTGTGTGGGTGCATTTTGTTAACTTCCATGAGAAATGGGAAGATGGACAAAGGAAGGAAATTAGTACATTGAACATGAGAGGATTTTGGGCCAAAAGAGAGTACATGGTTTTTATTATTTAAATTTATTTGAAATCAAAGGGATAAAACTGATTTAAATAGTTATGGGATGTAGTTTAGAAATTGTGAGCTTTTTTTTTTGGTATTGGACACAATTTGGAAATTGTTAGATTATTTATTTATTTATTTTTGAAATTGTTAGATTTTTAATTTTTTTTGATATGGAGAGATCTCTCAATAAATAGGGGGATTTGAACCTTTGGTCTTTCAGTTTACACAGATTTCACATTATTACTTCAATCACCAATTGAGTTGGTCATGACAAATGTTAAATTTTTTTAATAACATTAGTGATTTTATATTTTCATTACTACATCTCATTTTATTTAATAATATCTTTTTTTTTCACTTTTATCTATCTATATATAGATAGAACGAACGCGCCTCTAATGTTCCCTTGTACATGAACTGCAATAAATCCACGAACGCCACTTCCTCTGTGACCACACAATAATGTTTACACAATAAAATATAAGGCCACACCACTAAGGTTAAATGTAATACAGAAAATATGTAATAAGGTGTTAGCATATATTAGTTTTTATTTTTTAAATCTTTTATTTGGATGTTTATAAAGAGTCGGGAGAAATTGGTTTAAGATGGACTCTTGTTCATAAACAGAAAACATCTATCCACAAAGCAAATAAAAAATTAATGAAAAATGGGTTTAAATGTACCGGAACAGCTTAAATGAAGTGTCACGTCCTGCTTTTCAGATTCTTTCATTTCGTTTGAGAAAAGCTTCAACCTAGTAAAACGAATTTGAAATTACGCTAAAAGATTTGTAGAATTCAAATAATAAACATTTAAATAAAGAGAGTTTTTTCATACTTCCATGAACAAGGGACTCTTTTCAGCCAATATGGCTGAATTAACGTATCTCTCGGAAATTACGTTAAAAGGAGAAGCTTGATAAATGGACGAACCAACCAACCCAACCCCAAACCACTAGAAGACATGGCATACCAGTCTATATTAATCTCGGTGGGGCTTTAAACACATTGATAACATTACATTAATTCGGCCATACTCGCCTAAAAGAGTCACTTGTTCATGAAAGTATGAAAAAATTACTCTCTTTATTTAAATTTCTATTATTGAATTTTATAAAACTTTTAACGTAATTTCAAATTTGTTTTATATGATCATACATTTTATTTCTTTTGGTTTTATTAGGTTGAAGCTTTTCTCAAACGGAGTGAAAGAATCTAAATACCAGGATGTCACACTTCAGGATGTTCAGGTACATTTAAATCCATTTTCATTAATTTTTTATTTGATTTGTGGATAGATGTTTTCTGTTTGTCAAAGAGACCCCATCTTAAACCAATTTCTCTCAACTCTTTGTAAACATCCCATTAAAAGTTTTCAAAAATAAAAACTAATATATAACAAGTTCGCGTTGCACACGGCATACCTGCCGAAAATATATGAGTGTAAGGTGTTAGATTTAGGGTGTTAGATATTGTTAAAACAAGCATATCTCTAAATTTATTCTCAGGTAGAAAAAATGAAAAAATGAAAAACATCAAGGAGGAGGTACATTTAAATCCATTTTCATTTTTTTTTTATTTGCTTTGTGGATAGATGTCCTCTGTTTGTCAAAGAGACCCCATCTTAAACCAATTTCTCTCAACTCTTTGTAAACATCCAATTAAAAGTTTTCAAAAATAAAAACTAATATATAACAAGTTCGCGTTGCACACGGCATACCTGCCGAAAATATATGAGTGTCAGGTGTTAGATTTAGGGTGTTAGATATTGTTAAAACAAGCATATCTCTAAATTTATTCTCAGGTAGAAAAAATGAAAAAATGAAAAACATCAAGGAGGAGCCATAACGTTGCAGATAGCATACAAAACAAAAAAACAAAACATTCTAACCTGGAAAAGAATGTTGTAATTTAGAAGGTTGTTTGTCGTTTGTCTTCAAAAACCAATTAATGTATCATTAAGTTGAATCTTTTGCATGGCTTAGAAAATTCGTGTAACATTTTAATATTTCTTATTTTTAATATATAAGAATTAATTTCTTTCTCTAGTAATATATGCATTATTTGGGAATAAAAAAGTCATTACTGGATAATAAAAGAGTTTAAATATATGCTTTCCAAAATGGGGTTATGTAAGTATATGGTCAATATTACAAATATATATTATATTACTATTCTATTTCACCCTCCAACCATCTAAAATAATGCTAATTGACATAAATATAAATTCTCATAAAAATGATCCGGTGCAAATAAGTTACACATCTCGAAACAATGCGACCAAATAGGTTACACACCTCGAAACAATGCGACCATTAAATGAGAAAATATAAAGAAGTCATATGCATTACAAATTAACACATCTAACAAATTAACACATCTAAGCATCAGCTAAGCATTCACCTTTATATTAGGATCGTCAAAATTTTACGATCCAAAAACACAACATTTTGCAAAAACCGGAGGAACAGAAGATAAAAAACGAGGCTGCGGATCTATAAAATACTGAAAATATATTTAGACCTTGAAGGTTTCTGGCGTAAGACATGTAATTAATTATATCCTCCTCCAGTGGCAGCGAATCTGTTGACCAGAGCGAGGGCGTTACTGATCAATTTACAAAGATATTGCACGTTGCCGGTGACCATGGTCGGCCGTAACTTTACCTGTGGCGTTGAGATCCTGAAAGCCATTGAGGCAGGAGTCGTGGTCAGTCAGGGCAGCACTCATCCACGTCTCCATGTTGCTCATCTGAAACTTGGGGATATATCTGAGGAACCATTCACTGAGATAGTAAACCTCTGTCTAAGATGCTCAAGAGGATCATCGAAGGGGAGAAGCACAATCAGAGATGCCTCTGCCTGAATACAAAAATTTGCAAGTGGAGGAGTAACCAAATTTTGAGGCAACTCAGGAGGTTCCTCCTCTCTTGTTATTGCATGTGAAGGTACCATTTATTGTGTCCATGTCCACCAGTCTCATGTTGTTTAAGAAGTTCTGAAAGGTAGTTGAGCCTCATCCAAGCATTCTAGTCCCTCCTTTTTTCTCTGTGAGCGATTTGATCATATTAAAATCTCCTCCCAGAATCCAGGGGATTACTCAATGTCTCTCTCTCAGCTCCTCCAGAGAGGTGAGGAGCCTGAGTTTGTCTTCAAGAATTTGTGGACCATAGACATTTGTGATCATGTAACAATCCTTGTCCCCCAAAGGTTGGATAACCATTGAAAGGTAGTTCCTAGATGCTTCAACATCGAGGATCTCAAAATTCTCAGGATTCCATAGAGTAAGAATTCCCCCCGCTGTGTTATTTTCTTTGACTTCTAGATACTCATATTTGATAAGCAATTTTATATCTATTTCTTTGATCTTGTATACTGAGCATTTTCTTTCCTATATAAACGCCATGTTTGGTTTTTCTTCTTTTATTCTGTTCCTGAGATTTCTTTGTTTTCTTTTACTTCCTAGTCCTCTAATGTTTCAGGTTGTAAGCTTCATAATGATGGGTTTGTGAAAGAGTAACTGGTGAGATCTTTCATCTTACCTAAATTATTCATGAGTTTCCCACACTTTGACAGAAGTTCAATCTGTCTCTTTCCTCCTCTTTTCTTGCCTGGGTTTTTGGAGGAGTATCCTGAAGTTATTCCATTGATTTAACCCCTATGTTCTCTCAGATATCATAGTTCCTTTTGACTCCTGCAGCATTTGTTTGAGACCTTCAGAGAAATAACTGTTGTACTCTATCAAAATCCTCTTATGGCAGAGAGTCAATCCCTTTGTTGGTTCCCCGCTCTAGAAACTTTTCTAGTTCAAGGTTCTCCCTCTCGAGAATCTCCTGTAGGTCTTGGTCCTCCATACCTCCTTCACTTGGGGTCATCTCATGGTCCCTGCCAAGTTCCATAGTGCTTGGTGGGTTCTCCCTTTGTTCATTGTATTCTTGTATTATTTCCATGCTATCCTCTTTTTCTTTCTCTGTATGGATGTCCTTCGGTTCCTTACTCGTTCCATTCCCCCCCCCCTCTTCTTCTAAAATTTTGAAACTATTATGACTTGGTAGCTTATTCTTGATAAGTTTCTTTTGGTACTTTCCCCCCTCCTTTCCCTCTTCCTCCCACTTTCGTGAAACCTTTAGGGTCTTTTCTTGTGTTGGTTTTCAGGTTCTCCTCACTTTTGTTGAGTGGCTTGTCTCTGAAGAGGTGCCCATGTTCATGACATTTACGGTATCTAAATGGGATGTCTTCATAATCAACTGCTTATACCCATTCCTCCTCATAAACTTCTAGGATGACTTCATCTAGGAGTGCTCCCGATAAGTACATTTCTACACTAATACAGGCGAAGGAGGTATATTTACCACGCAAAGTCGCCTCTAAAATCTTTATAAAATGCCCTAATTTATTACCTATAGCTTTTAAGGATTATGGCAGCGAGTAATCTAAAGGTAAGGAGTATAATCTAATCCATACCAGGACCGATGTGAATCTTTCTCACTTCGGAACAAAGTTCATCATTTGAGGTCGCATGTATAGGCCAACAACAGCATAGAAGTAGGGTCCTCCTTCGAAAACTCTGTCTTAGTCCTCCAGGTTAGTGGAAACCATTGTGAAAAAAACCTTGGACCCAAGATGTAGGTTTATTTCTCCCTTCAGTTTCTAGTTGCTTCTTATCCATGTGTACAACACTTTCTCCATGGGCCATATACCCATAAGCTTGCATATGATCGCATAAGTTGCCATGTGATCCCTGTGCACCTGTAATGCAAGATCATTTAAGACCACTCAGGGTTTGATTTTAGACTTGGGCTTACAGGGTCCTGTCATAGATATATTCTCCATTTTCTGACTGTTGTCTCCAGATTTCGCTTCCCTCCTTGCCTCCTCGTGGGTCCCTTCCATTTCTAGAGATTTGTTACTTTTCGGATTTCGAGTGCCGATTGTATTTCTCTCTGCCTCCATTGGTTTCCCGAAATTGTTCAGAGTTATCTCTTTGCTTTTTTTTGAAACCATGTTACTATAGGAGGGAGTGGAGCTCCCTCCTCCATGCCTCTCCATCATTACCAACTCGCTTCTGTCGCCCCTTATTCAAAACCCTAGTCGCTCTTGATGCTCCTCCCAACCTTCAGAATTATCTCTGAATTTCATTCTCAACTATTTCTTGATATTACATATTGTTTTAGTATTAAAACTCTTTCCCTGAACATCTTAACTACAAACCAGTTATAATTAGTTTCATCGTATTTTCTCCAAACTCCAATGGGTTCTTCATATTCACACGGTCTTTAATGTTTTCTTTTCTCCTTGACTGGGCTACAACAACTATATATGTAATTATATTTTGACTCTTGGAAATATATGTAGTATAATAGTGACCCAGTTCCATGTTTGGTATTTCATTAGTTTTTCATTTTTGTTATCCACTATTTTCATATTTATTTACGTGTTTAGTTAGTCTGAAATATCAGGGTGGGTTTACTCCAAGTCTTGCATTGGTTTTTCAATCTTATTATCTAGATTTACATCAACTAGGCTGCGAAAGAAACTACAAAGGAGAAAAAATTGCTTCACCCAACTAATGCGTGCTAGTATTTATCAGAACTCCTTCAAAGGTAGTTTCACTTTTAGAATAGGGACCACACTAGGTATTTTTTAGGTTTTCATAGAATTCATAGTTCTAATTAGGAATTCCACTTGCCAACCAATTCATGATTTTTTTTTCCTTTCAACATCAGGTATTCCCTCAACAACATCATGTATGAGGTATCAATCTTTCAAAATACTCACTTGGACCTCCTCCAACTAGGCTCCAAGTCACTAGGTTGATCAGAATTATAAAAATAAACATTTTTGCTTATTACCTATTCATATCAAGGCTTCTATATGGCCTAAAAAGTCTGCCACATAGTTGCAATAAAAGTAAACTAAAATATTTACACTTCACTAAAACGTATTACAATCATGTAATGCAATGGAATAGACTCTAAAAACAAGATTCTAGATGGCTATTCTTCCTAAGTGACCAAAAATATAAATATTTCATGACAATAATCTTTGGATGTGTAATCTTATATGAATGTTTCCTTAGAGTATTAATTAACATGTATATTCAGTAATGTATGATTAGTTTTGTTATAATTTTTATGGGGTTTTTAGTGTATGAATTATGATTATACATCTATTATGGTTATAAAGGTTGTTAGTCTATTTTAAAAATTGAAAACATTGAATTTGCAAAAATGTTGGGGTATTTGTTTTCTTTTAATTACATTGGGTAGTTAGATTACAATAGTAAAATAATAATTACATTAACACAAGAAAAAATATTAATAATAAATAATCAATTTCCATCAATAATATATCTTAATTTCCACCTTATTTTGATATCAAATTTATATAAATTAATAAAATAATTAAAAGTAGGAAAAAAAATTACATGGGAGATATGTAATTCTTTGACTACTTAAATAATGTGTAATTTATTCTAATTTTATTTGACCTATAAAATTTAAAACAAAAATATACATCATTAGTACTCTATTTACTCAGATAAAATTAACGGTAAAATATTTTCTTACACTTTATCAGCCGTGGAATTCATAAAACAAGCTCATTTTACCTGATCGAAGCCGTAAAATGAAAAAGAAAACATCATATCCAGCATCGCTTTCAAACTACAGTGCCGACTGTAGAATTGAAGATAATCCTCCAGGTTTTCCTGGTCAAGTGAAAACATAAGTAAATAAATGTGCACACATGCGCTGAATGAATTCCGAGTCTGTTCTTTATGACATTCCGAGTGTTAAAATGTAAAAGAAAACAACAAGACCAATATATCAACGCTCTGTTGACCAAAGCGCATAGCTGTCAAATACGAAATACATTCCAATTTCAAAGATCTTCATCATCAAGATACAAACCGTAAAATGGATAGAAGATGCACTAAATATACAGTAACACAGTAAAAGACGTGCGAAAAGAAATTCCGAGTGATTTCTTGTATCAAATCCTAAGTAACATATGCAAAAGAAAACAAAAATTCAAAGTCCGTATTGTTTTAGTCAAAGCGCGAAACCGTAAAAACGTGAAACTCACTTCGACCAGTACAGTATCAACCTGCAAGCCGTAAAATGCAGTCTTTACAACTTAAAACAATTACAACTCTCACGACTATTACTTGATACTTTATCTGATTGACTACGAAGGTTTATTAAGGGAAACTATACATGATTTTAAACAAAAAAAAAAAATGCATAACTCGTTATGAGCACAGTTGGTATCCTTGAAGCTAACTCTCACGACCGAAAACGTAGGTTAGCTTGAAGGATAGTTCTGAAGGAAGACCACTAGGGTTCTAAAAACAGTTAATAATCCAGAGTACATTCTAAAGTATGGAAAAACTCGAAATGTTGTAATCTATTGCTACGTTGATAGCCACACAAAAAACTGAAACACATTTCCAAATGAATGGAAAGAAGGTTTAACATTTGAGTTTGGTAGGAAAACCTTCTTTGAAAAAAAAAATACATTAAGTAACCATTTCAAATTTCCATACTCAGTTTTAGTTCAAATTAATCAACAATCTAATCCTGTAGCCTGGAACGAGATGAAGCAACTTGCTCAGTCCACAAATTAAAGAAAACAGAGGGTTCAAATTATTGTTTGGTTCAGTCCAGGATGAAGGGGATAAAACCCCAAATTACACCTACATATGCGAATACAATCCTTGAATAAAAGTATAACAAACCTACGGAATATAACAAACCTATGGAATATCAGTCACTTGAAAACACTATGTTGTTACAGGCCCTTTTAATAAAACCAGAGAAGCATTGTAGCCTGTTAAAAGTATAACAAACCTACGGAATATAACAAACCTATGGAATATCAGTCACTTGAAAACACTATGTTGTTACAGGCCCTTTTAATAAAACCAGAGAAGCATCGTAGCCTGAACTAAGGCTGTAATTTTACTCGGAAAATATTGCCTGAAGGTAATGTTACTTTTATCATCTGAGAGAAAATAAAGCAGAACCTGCAAGTGAAATGTTATACCATTAGACATTTATTCTGCGTTGCGTAGCATTTCTGCTTGCAAGAATGTGTTCTAATATGGCACGATACGAATGGAACCTGTTCATGTGAAGACCAGGTGTTCATGATCTGAGAACCATCCCCGAAACAGATGCTACGTGTCCACTAGCTGTCAGCAAACCATGATCCCATGATCCTGTAGGTGGCTCAGCATGCTCCACTGGAAAGCATTTTAAAAAACATTGGGTAAATAGTTCAGTCCAACCAAATTAAAATAATACTCCAAAAACTTTGGTTAAAAGCCCAATTTCGCTTAAAATTAAATTTGAGTTGGGCAATAAGACCCCAAAAACTTTGGTTAAAAGCCCAATTTCGCTTAAAAGCAAATTTGAGGTCGGAAATAAGACCCCAAAGCTGAATAGCCAATGAAAACCATCAAAAAATATTTAAATAATTTTAAAAATTCACTTTTTGAGTAAAACTTTGGTTAAAATATTGCATAGCGGTTGATATAAAAAAGTCAACGAAATTAATTTGTAGTCAACGCGATATCGATAGCTATAATAACTGCTTCGTCAGGTATAATAACACCTTATTACATATTTTATGTATTACATTTAACTTAGTGGTGTGCCTTTTTATTTTACTTTGTAAACATTATTGTGTGGTACCACAGGAAGTGGCATTGGTGGATTTATTGCAGTTGATGTAGAAGGGAACACTAGAGGCGCGTTCTACACCTGAGCTGCTGCATGTTTTACTGGTTGCCACAAATTATGTGTAAAGTCATGTCTCAATTATTGTATACATGTTTTGCAGTCACCTATGACAATAGGATCTGCATCGCTTTATCTACAGCTGCTTTCCGTCGTGCATACAAACACTGTACTGCAACTGACAGACACTGCAAAGTGGTTTCTAATTCAACGTTTTGAATATATTGAGAAAGGGTAAGTTCCTTCCCAGGATGTGGGTGCTGTTTTTAGTTGCTACGAATGCGTGCTGTGTATTCGCATATTTATGTTTTGTATCCATTTGCTGATGTGCTACAGAGTTGTGCAGCGATATTCCCTAATGTAATATCTCACGACATATGACGACTTTGATGCAGACGTGAGATGTATTGTAATAGACGACTATTCAAGAAAACGTCTAATACTTACTACCTGAAGTTACCACTTACCCAAAATAAAAAAAGAAGAGAGGGTTTATATGAATTCTTCTTTCTTGGGTTTTAATAAAAAAGAAATACTCTTCACATATTAGTTTATAAAGTTACTATTTTGTTTGAAGCAAATGTTTGGAAAGTTACCGGAGTTATTAGAAAATATAGTAACCAAAAGAAAAATGAAAAACATATAAATACTAGGTGGAGATCAGAATGCGCATAGAATGAGCGAACTGCAAGCAAATGGTCTCCCATCCTCAATACCCTTCCAACTCATTCAATTCAGTATCGTGTTGTAGGCCAGCAGCCAAGTCATGTTATGTTCGAGAGAGTGCGCCTACCAAATAAGCAGGCTACGGATGCTAAGCTGATCTTAATTTGGAATTTTAAAAATATTTATATAAATTTTGCATTTTAAATATTGTTTTTCTCAAATCTTTTATGAAGTTATTGGGAGATCTACATGGACTTCTGGGAAAATGCATTAGCTAACCATGGTCCTTTTGCCTCATTCATACCCATATGTTTTTGGGAGAATTTGGAACTTCCATGCTTGGACTAGTAAGTAAGTATATGTGAATTAGATAGATCTAAATATGCTGCTCTTATCATTTTTCGTCATTGTGCTTTCATGCTTATTTCATTAGATTTTTCTGGTTATCTTCGGTTGGTGGTTATTTTGGTTATTTCATACCTTTATGAATAGATTCACATGATTATGTCAATTTGGGTGTTACCTTGAGTCAGTGATTTTGATGGAATAAATTGCATAATATTGCAGTTGATATTTATTGTGCAATATAAAAAATATTATTTTATAAAATATTAAAGAATCTAAGAATATATTATGGGTTAATTTTTTAGCACAAGATTGTAAAGGATGTAGTTTGCTAAGTGTTGGAGTATTTTTAATTTTGTTTGCAGTATGTTTTTTACATTACATGAATGGATTGCAACAATGATCTTATTTTTAATTTTGTTTGCAATAATTTTTTTTACATTCCTAACCTTTATGTATGAATGGATGATAACAATGATCTTGTCTACCGTGATATTTTTGCAGTTGAATATTGTTTAAGGAAAGATTCAATACTTTTTGACAAATATGGGTAGTGTCACCCTGAAATTGTTGATACTGTTGTAAAGTGGACAAAGATCTCGCAACATAATACTATAATATCTATAACATATCTTATCATTCGATCACTAGGGCATTAGTTGCAAAGATGCCTCGAAACCTTAAGATAATATGGGTTGTTTTGTTAAATTTGTCCTCTTTATCATAAGGTTAGAACATGTAAATTTATGTTATTTCCTATTTCCTTTTATTCCTAACTCATTTCAAATAATCCAAAGCAAGCATTCCCTAATATTCTTTTTCATGATTGACTTTCTTACTTCAATGATATTGTTAGATAGTTTCCTTTCTGTCCATATTCTATAGGTTCTTTGTTCTAGGTATCATTTTTTACTTCTGCAAGAGGAAGAGAGAGGAAGAGAGTTGATTTTAGGCATATCCAATACCATAAAAGTGAGATCTAATTTCATTTGGTGAACTAGTTTCAATATAAGAGAAGCTCAAGTTTTAACTTTTCATTCCTTGCACCTTGCAGTAGTGTTCTTTGTAAATTCATACTACCTTTGTAAATTTAGGTACAAAGGAAAATAAATTAGATATGATGATGAATTGGTTGTATGTTAGTAACTATGGAATGATTTTAGTGAGAAATGCATACTATGGAAATGGTGCTAAGAAAATGGGATTTAGCAGTCAGAGAAAATGGAAATTTAATGTTGTCCTGGTTCATAAAATAAAACCTCGTGTGGAAACTTTTGTTAGAGAGAAAGGAGATTAGCGTTCCCCATGGGTTTTTAGGTTTAAGATTGAGGAGATGAGGTTTCAGTGCCCACAATTCAATAACATGAAGGAAATGCTAAATGTAGGAACGAGAAGCAACATTAATTGTGAAATTGTGTGTATGTTGTTGATTGGGTAGAGCCGTGTGTGTTAAGGTCAAGTTTTATGTTAGACTTAGGTCAATGGAACTCCTAAGTGCATTAGCCTCAATACGCAGTGGGATCTCAAGCGCCACTCCTATATCAAAAGATAAGAAGAATATATAATGTAAGTAATCTACAAAATAAAGTGTTTTTATACTGCTAAGGGCCAAAAAGAGTACAATGGAGGAATTCCTTCAAAGAAGGTAAAGGAGGAAGGGAAGATGGCTCAATTTCTCCAAGATCTGTCACCTAAAGAGGATAAAAATTTTCTTTTCTATGGGTTATTTCTACCATCTGAGGACGAAAATAAAAACTTGTAATGAAGGATTGTCTTGTAGTGTTAGAAGAAGATTTTGTTCATGGAGCTTTTCTCTAACTCAAGGGTGTGGCCTGTTGGTGCCTTCAAGGAGTGGAGTACTACCTATTGAAAAGGAGAGTCGTGTTTTGAGAGAATGGTACCTTTTCAAGTTATTCATTTGGGAATATCTTAGAGAAGAGTCAAAGACGTGTTATTGAAGACATTGGAAAGGGATATCTCAGTCAATACACAACTCCCTTGGGAGAGCCTTCATGCTTGGTATTGGGAGAATACAAATTTTATTCCAACTAAATTAGTCATTCATAACTAGTCTTTTCCAAATTTACACTATCTTGACTTTCAATGTTTCCTATTTTAAATTTGTTCAATGTTGCACATGTTTTTGGAACAAGATGAGGGAATTTTATATTGGTAACTTCAAAAGTTACATAATGAATATAAGTAAGATTAGGAGTATTAAATCAGATGTTGATATGATCTTAATGGAATAGATATGATAGAAAAACTAAATACCTTTCTGCAACTCATATATATAATCAAACAGGAATGTAGATGAAATAAGCATGGCTTGAAAGATTTAGTCTTAGTTGTAGAATTTTTCTTGTATGTTCCTAGCAATAACATTTGCTTATAGAAAATGGTTTTCTTTTGGAAATTTTGTTACTTTCTCATGTGTTATTGATTCATTTGGGCTCATATTATATTGAGCATAAAATTACTTTAATTTTGTGGATTGTATGTAATTCTGTCACTACTTGAAGTTGGGTCACCACCTTTGCATGCATTAGCTTTCAACTAATGTGATCTAACTAAAGTATCTATAAATTCTTTGACAAAATCTTGCCAAATATTGTGCTATGTTAATGTTTTGGTATAATGATCAATCAACCATAGTCATCTCTTTGAGCATTACCTCTATTTTTCACAAAAGCATAGCTGATGTTTGGGGTGGCTTTTCTTAATGAGATATATTCAATAAGCTTGAGGCAGGCTATTGATTTGTATGGTCATTTCCAGTAACCTAAACATTAGGGTCTTCATCGTGGTTTTCCTATGAGTATGAAGGTTAGTACTATCCAGAGTTGATAATATTGGTATCGGCAAAATATCGACGAGGGTCCAGAAAACATCTTATCGGCAATATCAGCGAAAATATCAACAAAATATTGGAAAGCATAAAAAATACATAATATATTCATATTTATTTATTAATTATTTCTTTTATTTTTTATTTTTTATTTATTATTTTTATTTTATTTTTTCAGATTTTTAAACATATAAAGCAATAACAACATGAAATAAACACATTGGCACATAAATATGAAAAAAGCACTGATATATATGATGTCAAATGGAAATGATACATCAAAGGCGATACCAAATCTTATTGATCCCTGATAATTGTCCAATCAAGTACTCAAATGTGTAGAACCAATGCAAAAAAACATCACATATATAAAAACATCTCACCATCATGTGTTATATGTAGCAAAACAAATAACACTAGAAGCTATCTATTTGAAATAATTGTCCTCTCCCCCCTTTATGGGAAAGCATGATGGGATGTTTGCCAGACCTGCCCCTAGTAGTAGAAGGCCTTGGCCCTGCCTTTGCACCTAATTTCAAATAATGAGTGCTAGGTATGGAATTGTGCTCTCCTATATTTATAGCAGATGGTGTTGATGTTGATGCTCCCACAATGCCCTCCTCCTCCTCCTCCTTGTCCCCCTCCTCTTGTTGCCCATGTTCGAATGGATCATCTGGCTCTAAGCACGAAGGTGACTCCTCCAAGATGGGCTCCTCTGACTCCACCCTCCATTGAGACAATACATCAATATTGTCTAAGGAAATGACATCTGGATACATTGGTGCTTTTATTTGCTTCACTCGAAGTCAAATATTGTAATGCAGATACACTTAATCATTGAGGTGTGCAAAATACAACTTGTAAGAGTGTCAAAAGAGCTAATGAGCCTTGACTCTTGATCATTCACACTTGAAGGTCATAAATTAAAAATTAAAAATTACAATAAGTGTAATTTATCAACTGAAGTCTGGAGCTCAAAGTTATACATGTTGCACTTTTTTGTGTGTATTTTCTCAAATACACTCCAATTGCGCTCACATCTTGAAGAGCTACATGTTTCACTCAACATTATTATGGCCAATTTCTGCAAATTTGGTGCCCTTGCACCATAGATTCACCACCAAATATCTACAACAAAATAAAGAAATAAAAATTCAAAAACTAAAAGATAATTAAACTTTCAAATAAAAGTTACATAATTGAATTTAAAAAAAAAAGAATTATAAGTAAGAAAATTCTAAATTGAAAATTCTAATTCCTAATGAGTGATGACTTGTCACTTACGTGGCATGAAGAGGGTCCTCTCCCTAATAGCATCATCAAAGCCAAATATGCCAACATAATCCCAATAAAACTACATCTCATGATTGATTTTGCTACGAAGCTCATGATCAGGTCCCATCTTATCAATATAGGAATGGAGACCTTCATTCACCTCACCATAAAAATCAAAGCCGCATTTGTATCAAAATGTAGGATTGAAGAAGAGTGCTGCTACATGAACTGGTTGGTGAAGCATCCCTATCCACCGATTATCAATCACATCGCATAACATCATATTCATATCAAGGCTAGTAGAACCCTTATCTTCATAATAAGAATGAATGGCCTCCTTGGCCCTATCCATGGCCTCATACAAATAAGCCATTGCAGGCTTCTCCCCATCTACTAATCTCAAAAGCTTTACTATAGGTTAACTAACTGAGCATGCTGCTTCTACTCCCTACAAAATGTCTCAGAGTACGCCATTTTTGCAATGGATCTCTCATCCTGTCTCCTGTTATATCTACAATTACATCAGTCATCAGAAACAAACATTTGCTTCAAATGAAACTGCCATTGAAGCAAGGATGGAAGAGTAATAAAGTCTGTGGTAAAATGTGTGACCGCAGGACGCTGCAACTCCTTGTTTCTAGTGAACTTTCTCATGAGGCTGAGAACAAAAGCATGGTTATAAATAAACTTGGGGACGCTCTTAGCCATATCAACCAGCTCCTTGATGAAGGAGAGTTTCCCCATATCCTCAAGAATCAAATTGATATAATGTGTTGCACATTAAGTCTAGCACAATGTGCGATGCCTCTCCATAAGCATCTTGCCGGGAGACACATAATTAGTTTTATTGTTTGTTATGACTTGCACCACATTCTATCCACCAATATCCCGAATGAACCCATCTAAAAATTCACATATCATTGTTGCATCTTTGATATGTGATGATGCATCCACTGATTCAATAAACATGGTACCTTTAGGAAAATGTACCAAGAAATTTTGAAGGGTCCTACCCTTTCTATCTGTCCAACCGTGAGACATCACTGTGCATCTAGAAACTTCCGATTTTTTTTTCAACTTCGCCAATCTAGAGTTGATATCACGCTTTTTTGCTTGAAGAATTGGCCCCCACAACTCCTCATATGTAGCACTTTGGTACCCTTGGCCCACAACAACAATAACATCACACGTTGGCTGCCAAAATGGATTGGTTTTGGTGATGCTAAGAGGTAAGCCGCTCCAAAAAATACATGTCCCTATGACTCTATCTGCTTCTTGCTTCTCCTTGTTTTTAACAATTGATTTTATTCTAGGTTGTGCTCCATGTCTTGTTCGCTAAACAAAAAATGATGCCCTCACACTAGCAATAGCAAGTGATGCTATGGAGCTCCTCCCCCTACCCTCAGCATCAAAATCAGAAGAAGATATCCCAAAATATCTACCTACACATTCAACCTGGTTTCTTTCTATCTTTTCATCAATTGCCTCAAGATCCTTTTGTATAACTCTGGACTAGAAACTGTACAAATCCCAACATCATGTCTAGTGAGTCTAGCGAGATGGTATTTCAATTGCGTAACCCCTCCTGTCATCCTAGTCCCACCAAATTTTCATAATAGATATGCCTAATTTTTCCCACCATCAGGCTCCCCATACTCCCAAAATCGGTCTAAGGCTTTTAGCATATTTGAATTTTGTTGTGAGTTAACTCAAACCTAGGGCACCAAAAAAAATTAGGAATTAATAAGTAACAACCACCTCATTTTACAAAATATTGTTTTTATACATTATTTGCAATGTGAATTTACTAAAAAATCATAAATGACAATAAGAGGGTGCATTTGAAAGTTAAAAAAATCAACTGGAGTTTGTTGTCCAAATATGGAGGAATCCCTTTCATTTGCTCATAGCCATGAAAATCAAAGAAAATGGAAAAAAAATAGCAAGAAAAATGTTTGTAGGCAAATATGCAAGCAAGAATAACCCTAAAAATATCAAAAAAATCATTAACATAGGGGTTTATTAGAACATACTTGTTACTGGAAGAAATGAAGATTGTCTCACTGTTCTTCAATCTTTGATCCACAAAATATCATTGTTGGTGGTGATAATGGTTATTCAAACCTCGAATCCTCCTTAAAAGCAAGCATAATGCTCTCCCCTTCCTTCTCCAACAATTAGAAAACAAAACGAGGGAACAATAAACGAATTCAGCCTTTTCTAGTCATGATGATGAATTTTTTTCCATATGTGTTATCGGGAAATCTAGTGTCCATGCAGAGCTACTAGTCCCACTAAGATGGGTAGCTATCTTAGAAACAAATAAACTAAAGTTACTTTCATTTTCCTTTATGAGAAGTAGATAGGAGAGGAGAAAAGAATACCAACCTTAATCTTTCACTTGGTTCCTTGCTTGTTCCTTCTCCCCTATGACAGATCTTTCCCACTCCTTGCTTGATTACCCTGCTTCAGAGAGTACCTGTAAATTCAAAGCAGCATGATACCTTTAAAGTACAGAAATCTATAATCATAAACAATATAGGACCAGACATATATTGACCGCACAATTGCATATGTCATCAAACATACAAGAATGTGGAGGAAAAATTGAATAGTTTTATTGATATAAAGATTAGAAGAGAGGATTACAAGCCATCGATCTGACCCAACGTCATCCTCCCAGCATGAAAGCCCTTCTTCACCTCATGAAAAGCTTAGATCAACCAAGACTATGATGTTCCACCAAGAAACCAACAACACTTCCTTACAAGATACAAGACTCCAGCCTCTGGATCTCTGGGATGAGGGATCCATATATAGATGTTTGCAAGGGGGTGAGTCAGCTTCTGGGATTTCGATTAGTGTCCTCTCTCTGATAGTTCTTTGTCCCAATTGGAGATTCATGATCTCTTACTCATCCCTGGGCGAATTCAGAGAGGCAAGTGTCATAGGAGAAGTTTCTGGAAGATTCCATGGACATCCACATTGCAAACTGTCTCTGCCATTTGTCTACTCTCACCCATCGAACCTTACAGAAGGGCTTTTTAGTATATATCGCACTTTTTGCATGTGGCAGGTGAGATGCATCGCACCCTTTGCACTGAGCAGTCTGTATGGTCCAGTTTTGACCAGTTCTAAGCAGTTTTCCATGGATAACTTCTGGGAGATGATGTAATCAACTGACCTTGTTCCTTTAGGGTATGAAACAACAATTTTACGGACTCAGAATCCCTTGGTTTATGGACATATATGATTGGGGTTACAGTTCCCAAATATGTCTATAACAATTTCCCCCTAAAGCATGAGGTCGTAAATCTTTTGATGTCGAGTGAAATGCTTTATCATGAGGATTCGAGGCTTTTAGAACTGGAAGGCAACCTATAATAAGATACAATAAAATACATTATCTTCATAATATTTTCATGATCGAGTTGAGACAGGCATTCCCATCCTCAGCTTTATAAATTCATTTTCATGTACATAGGACAGACAACCATCTATGTAGTAGACTGATGATTCTGATAGAGTCATCATCCTGTGATTCGGATGATCATATGTGTAGCAATGATGTACATTTGATGTCTTTATTTTCCAAAATATATCACAGCCCGGATAGATGAAACTAGATTTGGGGTCTTCAAACTCTTCAATCTTCCCCCAAAGTACAAGTCGATTAATGTGAAAAATGTTTTGGAGTCGAACATGGAAAGACATCGCCTGCTTGCCAACCAATGATGTAAGCTATTAACAGGCGCGAGAGGAATCACCAATAATGATGATGACCCTTAAGGTACTACAGTACAATTCTCGTGGTGTGAAAATGGAACTTGGCGTCGAACACCAGGCAAAATCTTTTGATCAAAGGCCATTGATGTAAACTTGTCGCCGGATGTGAGAAACTTGCCATTGATGCATACAAGATTCAAAGTACTGAAAGGGTTGTTCCTAGGTTGACTTCTTGGATAATGAGCTGTCGTCGACAAGAAGTGACCTGTCGTAGGAGGGTCTTAATGAATCCCACATCTATGACACGGAATGGAGCAAATGATTTTGTGGAGGTGAAAACAATCTGATGATACAGGGTTCAAGGTGGCGGTCATGAAAGAATGGAGCATGAATGTATTGCAGTGGATGAGACACAAGCTGGGTTGGTGAATTCTCTGAGTGAGTTGTCTTGAACATATCGGCAACACTAAAATGGATTGGTGGCATTAACCCCAAAGATGGATGGTATGGTGGACCAATGGTAATATAACCGGTGAACGAAATAACCCAACTCAACTCAATCATGGTGATGGAGTGAAAGTGTCATGTTCAAGAGTGACTTGCTACCAATAAAGTTTCTTTAAGTTTTCTTCCCAATTTTCCCTAATCATTGCTAACCAGTACCTCTTTATTTGTATCAAGCTTGAAAAGAATAACATATGCTTGTTCTATAATTTTCCCTTCGGGCAAACCCATCGCTATCTTTTAATGAGCCTAGCAACAATGAAACTCGTTCTTGTCTATATGGACAAGCTTGTCGCTATTGGTTTTAACAAGTTTAACGACAAAGACAACTCAGTCGTTTTTCAATTTTAGAGAGTCTGAAAAGGGGTAGAAAGGAAACTCCAGTAATCAATTGCTCAATCAAATTGATTAGAAATGAGAATACATGCTTGAAAAATGAGTTAAAACACTACTACCCTACTCGCATTACGTGAAAAGTAATTTAAAAGTAGTTTTTAACCCTCATTTTACCATTTCATTTGAATTTGGGATTGTTGGAGCTTTGGAGGTGTTTTCCCCCTTGATTTTCACTAGTTGATTCTAGGAGATTCCACAGATGATTTTTGGTGTCGTCTGGACCAGGTAGGAGCTAAACCTAAGCTCTTCAATTGCATTCTTTCCTTTTTGAATCCTGAGCATGTTTCCTTGTTGTCCTGATCCTTTGGGGTTTGAACAATTTGTTCTCCCCCCATCGCACCCTGTGTATATCGAAAGGTGTGATGCATACTGGGCTAGCCATTGGCCAATCAGTATGCATCTCACCCACTACATAGTTGGGGTGCAATGGGTGCAAGGAGGGAAACTTGTGCACTATTGTTTCATGGAAATTTTGCTTGTTTTTTGCCACATCAGGATCTTGACTCTTCTTTTGTTTGTTTTTTAGAGATTCATTGGAGAAAAATGGTTGTTACATGGTGAGAATGCAAGCATGAAGAAGAGGACATGGTTTCTTTACATGATCCGAGTACGGTAACTGCATTGTGGAACTGTGGTTTGATCAAGTTCTTTCGCATATCCAGCGTAAGGCAACAAATCAACTTGTTGGAATATTTCCTCCATGCATGGGATCATACCAACTAGGTGTTCCGGATCAAAGGAAAATCCATCCCCTTGATTGTTGTGGACATCTACTTTTTGACCGGTTTATCGAGGTGTGGTGCCCCTCTCTCACTATTAGGTTCTGCCCATGGGGGCAAATCCGTGAGGGATTATATTCACCAATACTATAGAGAAGGATCTCAACCGAGTAGGGACGCCAAGATCAACATCCGAGATGTCACTGGTTGGTCCTTGAGGACTATCTTGTTTACCTTTGCTAGACTGGCTAGTAGTGTGGCTCTTCACTTGGCCAACAGGTCCTATATGTAGTACGCCTTGGAATGCCTTGAACCGAAGGTGTTCAAATGGTGTGATGAAGTACTTCCGGTGATAAAAGAATAGCTTACCAAGGTGAAAAATAGACGATCTCAGAACTTTGGCTATGGTTCCATTTTGACTGTTTTCACCCTGGAGAAGATCCCACTGATGCAGCCACAGTACATTTCACTTCGTTCGCCACCACTGACTGAGCTGCGGATGCAGAGATGGGTTGACCTTATGGCCTGACATGCTAGTCAGCCACAAGTTTCTTTCTCTGATGCTTTCTTCGAGTGATTCAACTCTCAGGAGATGGTTTATGCCAAGTGTCCGTATGCTAGTATGGATTTCCGCCGTGACCTAGATTTGGTACTGCGGGCTGGCGAGCAATGGAGTGTTATACGTAAAATCTCTGACCATATCCTTATTTATTGATTTCATAATGTTCTTATGCTTTCTTTGATTCAAGACTAATCAAGACTCATGTGCTCCTACAGATATCAGACCAGTGTGACCAGTAGTGCTCCTAAGAGCACCAACTACCATTCCAGTAGGAGAGGCTGTAGGGAGGGCTATACTTCGTGACCTAGATGTGGCCAATACTCTTACAACATTGCAGGATCAGATTGAGGGTCTCACCCTTGGTATCCCGGATGTGAGGACTCACGAGCTACCTCTGAGATTACAACGACATACTACTAGCATGCTGAGTCGATGGACTAGGCTTTTATGCATGATTGCACAGGTGGTGACTTGCTATCACCAGCACCATTAGACTAGGGTACCCCCTAGCATTCTGAGTCTTTGGGTCATTTGACCGATTTTGTCTTGGACACAAAACACTATGTGTAAACCATAAACAATTATATATTTTTTATTTTCGAAGCTTTATTTTGGTTAAGTTATATGATCCTGATGCAAATATTGATGAAATGCTTTTCTTTTATGAATGTTGCAAATGTCCATCTAACACATAATTTTCCAATGAATCTATTAATTTGTTTAAGTTTCTGGAAATATATTGATATCGGATAGAATCACACTGTCTTTCCAAAATTTTGACCCTTAGGAACATGTGATAGATAGATGGATTCCACACAGAATAGATGTCGGTGAGCTGTAGAATGATGTGTTGTGAGTCTAGTCTGACAACAAGTCAGCGTATGCCATGTGCGATAGCGTCAAAGAGAAGCTCTATCAACGCACTATATTCAATGATATTGTTCGTTGATCAACCAATACATACCCCTCTGAAACTCACTAACTTGCCACTTGGACAAAGATGGCCCAGGTCGTAGAAGATAGGTTCTGTGAACTACGACTTGCTCCGTCGGCATATCCAAAAAATGATTCCAATAGGTTTGACATCTGCAACAAATTCAAAAGTGGATTACCTAACCAAAATGATTACTCGTAGCGAAAGAAAAAATGTAACAAAATCATATGAAGAGGTTACTATACTGAGTCAAGCATAGTAACGCTTAAGGTACAACCCGTTTCGGGGTTGCGACAGTGGAATCCTGCCATAGTCCACTAACTCGTAGGCTCCTTTTGCTAATACACACTTAACAATATAGGGGCCCATCCATAAAGACTGGAAATTACCTTCTCCCAACTTATCGGACTCCTGGTTGTAAGGTAAGACCAGATCACCTTGTGAGAAGACATAGGGTTTGACATTCTTGTCAAACTGTACCTTGACCCATTTCGTATGTGCTTCGTTAGCCAAGGTGGCATCATGATAGGTTTCATCCAATTGGATTAATTCCAAGAAATAAGTGTCTTCCTCTAAAGTTCCACGGAGAAGATCGATTGCGGGACGAGATTTCACACTCAACTGGTAAGATTACTTCCAAGCCATACACCAGCTGAAAGGGTGTAAACATGATCACATTTCTCACCGATGTCTAGTATGCCCAGAAGGTTGAGTACAGGATTAGGTGCCAGCTCTGTTTATGGACTCCATTCATCCTTTGCAGCATGCGCTTAAGGACTTTGTTGATTGCCTCAGCTTGCCCGTTAGCTTGCGGATAATACGGAGTAGAGCTGTCATCAGACAGTCCTAATTTCATAGCCAACTCAACCATCATGTGATTTCGAAAATGTGATCCATGATCTATGACTATAGCTTGTGGAACACCGAATCTGGAGACTACATGATTGAGAAAGAAAAGAGCAGTCATTTCACCATTGTTGTTTAATGTAAGCATCGCCTTGGCCCATTTCGTAAAATAGTCAATTGCGACTATGAGATACCCATGCCCCCCGACCGAGGTGGGGTTACATTTCATGAAATCTATGCCTCATTTAGCTAATGTCCCAACAAAAACTATTGGTTGCAGAGGTGTGCGTGGTATTCTGGTTTTGCGATCGAAGATTTGACAAGCATGGCAACTTCTAACTACAGTTATGCAATCCTTGAACATTGTTGGCCAAAAGTATCTTGCTCGTAAAACCTTTTGTGCTATAGTCTAACCAGATTGATGCCCCCCACATGCGCCTGAATGAAAGTCATTCAGGACTTTTTCGGCCTCCTCATGGGTGAGGCACCTCTGTAGAATTGTATTGACACCATGACGGTAAAGCGTATCACCGATGATCATGTAGTCTTTTGCTTGGTATCGAGTACGTCGTTGCTCTGAGCAGGAGGTATTAGTCCTATATGTTTAGGTCTAGAGATAGATGATTATATCTCCATACCACAGATCGCTTGAAGATATCAGAAACAAAGATTCATCCACGATTGTTTCATTGGATGTTGAATCATTGGATGATGATGGGAAGTCACATAGTAACTCCGTGAAAACTAGGGCTTTCTTTGATTTGGATTTCATGAATTCCAGATCAAACTCTTGCAAAATTGCTATCCATTTGGAATATTTACCCCCCAGTAACTGTCGCGACAAGACATAAGTCATGGGGTTGCAATCTGACAAAATGGTAGTTTCTCGAAAGAGGATATAGTGCCGAAATCTCTATATCGCTTGAACAGCTGTGAGAGCCAGCTTTTCAACATAGGAGTATTTGGTTTCTGTATCATTTAAGTTTCGACTTAAATAATAGATAGGGTGTTCAATTCCATTGTCTTCTTGAACTAAAACTATTGATATGGTTGTATCTGATGTAGCCAGATACATTTTAAAGTCCTTTTGGTAATCAGGAGCATACATTAATGATGCCTTTATTAGGGATTCCTTTAGAGCATCGAAGGAAGCTTGTGTGACCTGATCCCATATGAAGGGTACTTCTTTTTTCAATAGACGCCTATAACCTTTAGCAAGTTTGGTGTAATTTGGAATGAACCTCCTTTGAAAGTTTTCTTTCCCTTGGAGTTTCTAAATATGAACCAAATTTGAAGGTGGAGGCAAATCAATGACTGCCTAAACCTTACACGGGTCGAGACAATTCTTGTCCCTTGAGACTACAAAGCCAAGTAAACGACTAGAGCCGACACAAAACACACATTTGTGTGGATTGAGTTGTATCTTGTAGTGTTGGAAACATAGAAATATCGCTCTCAAATGTTGCATATGATCGGTCTGCTTTCGCGAATGAGCTAGAAGATTGTCGAGATATGGTTGAACAATGTTTTTGATGTCATGGAAGGCATAATTCATTGCCCTCTGAAAATTTTCCCCTGCGTTCTTTAAACCAAAAGGTAGCTTGCGGTATGCGAATGTGCCCCATGGAAAAATAAATGCAGTCTTTGACTGGTCCTATGCGCGGATATTTATTTGATTATACCCAGAAAATCCATCCATAAATGAAAATATTTCACATGCGGTACCTTCATCAATTATCTGGTTAATGAAGGGTGTAGGGTAGTTGTCTTTTGGAAAAGCTTGATTTACATCCCTATAATCGATGCACACTCTAATCGTTCCTTGCTTTTTCATTACAGGAACAATATTCGATACCCAATCAGTTAGAGGAACTGGGTAAATGAAACTAGTATAGAGAAGTTTTTCAACTTCTGCCTTGATGGCAACAACTTTCTTTGGGTGCACCTGCCGAAGCCGTTGTCGTACTGGTTTGACATCTGGATACATCTTAATTTGATGTACAAATATGCTTGAGTCAATGCCTAGAATTTCTTCATATGACCATGCAAAGACATCTTTGAACTCGCGAAAGAGAGCGTAATATACTTCCAGTTCTGAAGGAGAAAAAGATTTACTGGCATGAATATTGTCTACAACATTTGGTTTGGTTGAGATATTGATGGCGATAGTCTTTTCAATATTGGACAAGTTTCGCTCGGAATCCACGGTATTTACAGTATTTGATGGGAAATCAGAAATTGAAGGATGATCAAGCTCGCTGGAAAAATCTTCTTTGTAATCTGGAAGATGAGAACGATGGTGGTAATCTTCCCATGGTGCCCTTTCAATCATCATTGACTGAACAATTCCTTCGTCTGTAGAATGTACATGCGACCAAGGATCTGAACAGGTACCGTATTCCTTAGACCTATCTACCCAAATGCTTCATGATCATTGATTTGGGTTTGCCTCCCATGCCGAAAACATTATTTGCTACAATATTTCTATTGGGCTTGGATGAAAAACCTCACGATGATCCATGCTAACATTGTGATTGGACATCTTCTGAATGGAAGACACCATATTGCAAGTTCCCACCGTGGCCACTTCTGCCAGATTGTTGGGAGGTGGTAGGGCAAAAGTACCCATCAATGTAGGGTCTTTTAGTAGGCCTACTCCGATATTTTGAAGTGACTGAGAGCTTTCGTGGATCATCGGAATGCTTCCCGTAACTTGTGAATTGTTGGGGAGAAATGTTTGTTGGTCGACGATTCCAATTCCTCCTTGGAAAGGAAATGCAATCTTTCTGAAGTACATCGACACAATAGCAGCCATAGCATATATCCACGGCCTTCCTAGTAGGATGTTGTAATTAAGGTTTCCGTTGATAACTTCAACATCGGTTTCTACTGTCTTGCCCTCCAGTTCGACTTGCAAGTTACTTAAAATCCGTTATGGAGTGTATGTTCGTCCATCAAATTCTTTTAACATCATCGACGATCGTGACAAGGGTGGTGAGCCTAAATTTTTCCAACAACTCATCAGCATAATACATGTAGATCCTCCCTCATCAATAATTGTTCGATGAACAATTTTGTTGAGGTCTTTCACTTGAATAACGGGAGCGAGTTGAGCTGCTAACTGAGGGTCATATCCTTTATGATTAAAGGTCACAAGATTGGAACCTGCTGGGTCAATCCCACCTATTGCTGATAATAGAGCCTGCTTCTGGGAGGGGCAATTTTGTAGTACCTCAAGTGTCAACATAGCGGACGGCGATTGTGCCACATCCTATACTATATTATAATTTTGTGCCACTCTAGTATGAGGATTAAATGTCAATTTGTGTACTACTCCCTTTGGCAGCTTTATCATTAGCTCAAGAATGATGGGTGGGACAACTTCGATTGAAGTTGTTGTCAAACTACTAGGTTGATCAGTAGCCTTGTTGTTTGACATCTGTGGATTCCTGTAATCTTTATTCCTTGTCGATATCAAAGCATCATTTTGCTGTTTTGAAATGGACAACATAAGCACTTGGGATGGGGAAGCATTATCACTAGTAACTATATTGGTTCCTGGGTTTGGAAACAGATCAGTCAATACCGCTGAGGTTTTTGAATTCTTTAAGAGTTTTCTAAGCTCAGCTTTATGAGGACAATCTTTTGTCCAATGATCCTCATCGCATATAAATCATGGATGACTTGGTTTCCTTTCTCCAGAAGGGTTTGCAGAAGATTTTCAGGAGATGACTCCTCCTGTTTCTTCTTTTTCCCTTTATTTTTTTTCTTGCATCCTAGTTGCTTCGGTTCTTTGCCTTTGTGAATGAACACGACATTTACCTCCAAGGTGAGAAGTTCTTCATTTGCATTTTGACTAGAAATTGTACAAGCTTTCTTTGATGTAGCCTTTATGGTTTTTGTGCTAGTCGTACCTATCACGCCATCATCGGCATGAGAGTATTCCTTTGATTTAGGAGGAGGAGGAATGGAGAACTTCGGTCTAGGAGCATCAGGGATTTTGTCATAGAGCATGCCAAACTAAGTATAGATCAGGTCTAGATATTGCGCATTAGAAATGACTTGCTCTTCAGTGATGACCCCTCCTTTTACCACATCTTCTGTGATAGATGGTAACAATGACTTAATAAACCATTCAGCTAGCAGTTCATCAAGAACATATGTTTTACCATTCTACGATGACGTCGCCACTCATGAATATGATTAGATATGTGAGTGGCTGTCGTTTGCTTGAAATTGGTAAGAAGTTCTGTTCCTGTTTCATACCTTATTGGTAACTAAAAATGGGTTAAAAAGGTTGTGGCAAGGGCGTTAAAGTTATTGAATGAAGCTATAGGCAATTCGATGTACCATTTCACTACCGGACCAGTTAACATTCGCTGAAAAAGGCGAAGCCTAATCGAATCGTCATTGAGAGTGTTGGATGAACACCACAGATGAAAGGTCATCACATGATTCGATGGGTCTTCACCCAGATTTCCATTAAATTTAGGAATACCTAGCGGAATTTTATGAGGAATCACCGACCACCAAGGGGCATAAGCAGTTGGATCGTTTGTTAGCCGATTTAGATCCGGTAACTCTAAAGTCACCATGAAGGGAAACTGTTGATTTAGGTTCGGCGAAGCATACCCAGGATAAGATAGGATCACCTGAGTAGTGGGTCTTTGCATACCAGCATAATGCATTTGATGTTGATAACTTTGGTAAGGTTGATGGGCATAACCATTATGATATGATTGATTTTGACTGTTTTGAGTATACGGCTACCCATTACTTGCAAAATTTTGCTCCTCAGATCCTTGCTAAGCTTGTTGGAATTGTGGTTGTTGATATTGCACTCGCCATGGTTGTGAAACCGCTTGCTTTCATCCAATACTGGATATTTGACCAAGATGAGCGGTAATCGTATCCATTTGAGCCCGGGTCACTCTAGTTAAGGAGCCACTAATCGGTGATTGTGGTTGCGTCATGGAGACAAGAGGCTGCTATATTACGACTTGAGAAACTTGAGGTTTGCATAAAATAGGCAACACTTGTACTTACAACACCATCACAATGGTTGGTGTAGTGGGGATATTTGACACAGGTAGACTTGGTTGCATTGAGTATGCAACTCTTGGTTGTTGAGGCATTATTGGCACCCAACCGCTGGACATAATTCCAGCATGACTCGAATTCTGTTGCGAACTCTCATATGGTTGTTCTCCTGGAGGGAAGAATGAAAGGGCAAACTGCCCCCCATACAGTGGTAATCCAGTGCTCAAAGGAATGATTGTCCTTTGGGGACCGGACTGCCCAAATTGATACTATTGCGAAGGATCAATTTGCTAAGACTCAACATAAGAGATTCAAGATATTATTCCAGACGAACAAATGAAACAGACCATACTGTCGAAACAGCCGCTGGATGGAGTCCATCTAGCGGTTGAGAGCTATTTGGGACAAATGGTACACTAGCGAACATTGTTGAAGTAGTAGCAGGAGGTTCTACTGCTACTGTGTCATTTGATATAGTACTAGATGTCGATGGTTGTTCAAACATATCTAGTCTATCCAAAAGATTTCCTAGTGATTCTATAGGAACTTGCGATGAAGGGAGACTAACTTCTAATGAAGAAGGATATATGGTGTTTCCCATTATGGATATAATGGGAAACAAGCTAGTTGGCTAGGTCCCAGCCAACCCAGGTCATTTACTCTTGTGCTTTCACCATTTAAAAAGTCTGTGTGAACATTTATTGATTTACAGTTGCATGGCTTTGATTGCTCATATGTTTATTTAGGAGTTGTAAGTTAAATTCATTTCATAGTCAAGCGTGAACGGATCTGTAGTTTGGAAGTTTAATTAAGTTTATTACTTTCTTACAATTTCCTTCCTGCAATTCTTTCCATGCAATTTTTGTCTTAGTTTGCTTCCACTCAGGTCGTGCAAGAAGATTCTTCCTGTACCAATACATGTAGTTTCCTAGACTCTGGTTTTACTTTACAACAAGTGTTACCTTCCTCTTCCTACTTATAATTTCATTTATTCCTGCAAGCAAATGTATTGTACATTAAAGTAAGCATTCTCAATATTAAAGAATTATACTTAAGAAGGATCTTTACACGAATTAAGAAAGAACATTATTACAAATACCATACTTTATACTTGAAATTTATGACTTAAGAAAAAGGAACATAAATGTTATAAGTGAATTGCCGAAAGATAGTTGATGCATGCAAACTACTTTGAATGCTACTTGATTATTTCAAAAATTTTATGCTTTATGAAGTTTACTTTCATTGCAAAGTTCAGTTAATTAATGCATTCTTTTTCACATGTAATTTATCTCGGAATCTAGCTTGCAATTGGAATTCTTTTCAACGTGTATTTTAATTCTTTCGAAAGTAGATTGGAAACTTTGGTGAAGGAAGCTCTGTCTCAGTGCAAGAGCTAGTCTCTTGTCACGGGAACTGAGTGCTCTAAGCCTTGAGTCTTAGAGAACCTCCATAAAGACATAAGTCTTCTGTAAGGAAGGTAAAATACACTTTTTCACATAAGTATTGTACCTGCACTAGTGCAAGCTGATTGCAATAGTACAAGAATAGGTTGCTTGGTGTAGAAGGAAGATCAATTGGGAAACAGATCTTTGTAAGGGCCCACTTGATAAAATGTTAGTCATCTATACTGAAGATAAACATAATATTTCATTTCAGCATTTAATATTGCTTCCAGTCATCTGAAAGTGACTTTATTTAATTTCCTCGCGAATTATTATTTTACATTTCAGCACTAGAATTTCTTTGGTGTCAATTGTCTTTAAGATTGTTTTCCGTCTTATTCTCCAACATTTCATTTAAGAAGTCAGATTAGGAATAGGAAAATTTCACACCACTTTTGGCATTGCATGTGCTTCGTCTCTAAGTTTACGAAACCCCTGGGTTGAGAATTAAGTGTTGAGGATTTTGCTTTAGTGCAATTCCTGCACCCAACATTTTGGCGTCATTGTCGGGGAGAGTATTTGAGTTGGTAAGAATTTTCATTTTTTTGTAATAGGGGTAATTCTACTATTATGTTTTCTGCAGTGTGCTTCTATTTGCTTGAAGGAATTTATAGGTGTCCAGTTATTTTTAAGTTGCAACATTTTTATTGGAATTTTGTTTTGTCATTTTTTGAAATGAATGCCAAAAAGATGTAGGAGTCCGAAGCCCACTAAGGGCCAAAGAAATACTGATAAATCCAAAACCAAATATTATATTAGGCCTTCTTTTGCAGGCATAAATTCCAAACAAACCTAGACTCAGCACGTAGGAAAAGTCCACTTGGGCTCTGGCAGCAGTGGTCCAGGTGTGACACAACCAAAAAAGGGGAAGGGGACTATTAGAACCCATAGTTAGCCTTCTCAGCCTGTTGAGATTAGTTCATGTGGAAGAAGAACAATGGAAAATCAGGGAAGACAATGTAGAAGGAACTAGTGAAAATCAGGTAAATGAAGAACAATCCACTTTTGGATTCCCAATTGTGGATCTTGATACACAAGTACAAATGAAAAATATTTCACCATCAACTCTTCCTCATTGCTATGGTAAGGTACATGATTATCTAGACTCTTTCCTATTTGATTTTGATATTTTGTGTAGAAGTTATGATTATTCATCTGATGCCTAGAAGCTAAAGCTATTTCCTGCAACTCTTAAGGACGCAACACTCCGTTGATTCATGGGACTAGGAGGAAACACTATATCTTCTTGGGAACAAATGAAGAGAGTGTCCTTGTTAAAATATCAAGAATATTGTAAGACTGGAGATATTCAAGAATAAATCTTTATTATTGTGCAAAATGATGATGAGACTTTAGAGGATTACTTGGAGAGATCCATGTACATCCTCCAAAGGTCAAAGCACAAATTTGATCTAAGTAACATTAAAACTTTGTTCTTACGGGGGCTTATTGATGATGCTAGGAATAATATAAATCTTTTAGGACAAAGGGATATTGCTCAAAAATCTTTTGATCAAATCTGTGACTTGTGCAAGAAGTTCTCGAGGAACCAATATAGATCCTGTAAAGGAATTCATAATAGAAATAAGAAAACTAAATATACTAATGCTATGATCATTGGATTAGAAAGAAAATGGACAAATGAAAATTGAAATAATGAATACTATTAGTAAACAAATAGACTCTTTGAAGTTTCAACAAAAACTTGTAGAGGAACAACAATAATTGCCTATTTTTTGTCCAAAATGTGGAAGAAAGCATATTTTAAGAGAGTGTCCTCTCGACATTAAAGAAACTAATAAATGTGCAATTTGTATAGAGAACCATGCCACGGAAAAATGTCCCTCCATACCTAGGCTGAAAGTTGTACTTGAAGGATGACAACCTGAAGCCGAATCAGTGCATGCTATGGGAGAACGAAGAAAATGGCCTCAGGTAAGTGCAGGTATGGCTCCTGAACCTCCACTACATTTTTTTGGTTATAATGCACATTTATATTCCTATCCTAACAATAGTCACTCTCAACATTGGCAGCATGGGAACCAATATCATGATGGACAACCCTCCCAGTCTTGGCAACAAGGATGGAGAGGGCCAAACCATTCATATCATTCACACCATTTCTATCCTACACCTATGCAGTCAAACCCGCCTACATATGCACCTTACCCAATTCCACAACCATCATTGCCTCAGTTGAGTCAACAAATGACACTAATGCCTTTACCTCCATCGTTTCGACCTTCTCGACTGCCTGCCCAAGCTTTATCCAACCCCAATAACAAAGAGGTACATATGATCCATTCTATGAACCATCTTTACTCATCCAGACATTTTTCCATGCCAGTTGGAGTCAATGACCACCAATTGAGATTGGGGAAGATAGTAACCTCAGAAACTCAAAAGCAGCCTATGGTGATTATCAGGAGGAAATGTGACAAGGAAACTCCTGACCTTTCTGAAAAAGATGACACCATCTAGCCAACCACTGTACCTTCTAAGCCTTTTCTATCTTCTTCCAACCGACCTCCCTATCCAGAGAGGTGAGTTATGGACAAGAAAGACCCCATTCCTTAGTCTAGCCTAGATTCTGAGCTTAGGAACCTTTTCATAAAGGTACCTTTGCTCCAAGCTATTAAATAAATCCCCATTTATACAAAAATCATTATGGAAATCTATCTCAAGAAGCCAGGGAGGAGAAGATTAGAACCTCAAACCATTCAATTTGTTGGTAGAGTAGCAGAGTTAATGATGGGGTGTATGCACATGGAGAAATATATTGATCCCGGAAACCCTATTGTCTCTGTTCAGATAGGTGAGTCCTTTTCTCCAATGTACTTATATACTTAGGGGCAGGAATTAATGTTATGACCAAGAAAACCATGGATCAAGTTGGATTGGTCCATATTCATCCTACTCCCACTATGCTTGAACTAGCAGACATATCTAAAGTCAAGACGGAAGGGGTGTTGGATGATGTGGTCATTTCTCTAGACTCTTGGGAATATCCCACAGACTTCATTGGGCTTCATCCATAGAAACCTATGGGAGGACATCCCTTGATCTTAGAATGACCATGGCTTGCTATGGCCGATGCTTATATCAGATGTCATTCTGGTGACATGTATATTTCCCATAGAGATTCGACGAAGAAGGTCACCTTGTATCCACCCGCTAGATCCATTTTGGAACTCCAATACACTTTATGGTTAGACTACAGTAGTGATGAGGATACTTAGCCTGTTTCCTTGATACGTCATAATGTTGAGTTCTCACAGGAGGGTGAGATTCAAGACTTCCTCGAAAAATCTAGACACCATGCCCAATTTTGAGTCATTGAGTCAGATTTTTAGTTTAGATTTTCAGGAAAGATATGACTCTCTACCTCCCTCGCCAACATATCTAACGACACCTCTATGTACTATTGAGCCTAATACCACTCTTATTAGTACTACTCCAGGTAAATCCTTGCATATCAGTTTAGACTTGGATTCTCCCTAGGA